>APFE030585335.1:84418-172403 GCA_000404065.3 Pinus taeda | reverse complement strand
ATTTTCTAACTTTTGACCATAGAATTCCATAAAAGGCTAGAATGATAATTGTTGGAAAAACATTTCTCTTCCTCATTTCATAAAATTGCCAATACCATCAGTTGAGGGGGGAATATATTCATTTTCATATCTTGCCATGTCCATATCATATTCAGGAACTCACATACTTCCAACAAATATTAACTATTACATTGTTATTATGAACATACAATGGCTTTTCAAAAAAGTGCTTAAAGGATAAATTGGATACAAACAAAAGTATGGTTGTCACACAAGAACCAACCATCATGCAATCCAATAAAGATATACTTTGCAACAATAATCAAAATATCATTATGCAAAGTTCAAAGATCAAAATAGGAGGCAAAAAAAAAAAAAATTGGTTGTAACACAAGAACCAACCATGTTGCAACTCAAGTAAAACACTTTGCAGAAATATAAAGTATCAGATGATACCATGCAAAGTTAAGCCAAAGCTCAAGGATCAAAAGAGTTAATGTAATATATATTGCATGAGGAAATGCAATATCTTCAGTTGGGGGGTATGTTGAGTCTTCAAAATGTCATTCATTTCCATTACACTTTCACTATTATGTCCTTTATATCACCTCCATTTCACTACTATGTCACCACATTCATCCCACTTTCATTATCATTGGGCTACATTTATGTTTTTCCAATCTTTATTAATTCTAAGCCTTTTAAGTGAATTTTGTGGTTAAAAATTAGAAAATAATGTGCATATGCTTATACCTAACAAGTGGGTTGAGATTGTTGACATGTGTAGGTTGAAAGGAGGCTTTTAGAAGACCCTTATATGGCACTCTAAGGCCAAATTCGAATTTGAGTGGGAAGAATCATGGGATCATGAGGATATGTGTCACATCTCCTAATTGTATTGTAACTCTAAGAAGACATGTGTCTTATCAGTTCCTATTTTGAATAGGACTCTAGAGGTAGAGAGAAATTCATGGATTATCATTAATGAGATGGCTCTCATCTTTTTGTATAAATAGGAGATCTCTCTCCTTCATTTGGAGGTCTTTTTAAGTCTTTTTAGTCCCTAGTTCTTAAGATTGTAGTTCTTCCTTGATGGCTTTTGAAAGCTTGGAGAACTTTGTTGTACTTTGTACTTTTGAAGAATTTGAATAAAGCTTTGATGTTCTCAACATGGAAGGAGATGTGAAGTAGATGTCATGGAGCACATTAGAATGTAAGGTAGAGTAGATTTCATTTTGTAAATATTGCTTTGTAGAATGTAAGGTAGGATATATTTCATTTTGTAAATATTGCTTTGATTTGATTTGATTACTTTCAAATTTGATAGATTAGATTTTTCATTCATGCAATTTTAATTCATGCAAGTGTGTTCAATTTTGCTTTGATTTCATAGGTGGTAGAGGGGCCCCTGCCTTGTATAGTTTTCATTTAATTTTGCATTTAATTTTGTTATGCTTATGTATATTAGCTGTACATAAATTGCTTTCAAGTTGATTGTAGATTAGTGATGCACATAGCCTTTTAATGACTAATGACATGATAGAATCATCTTGTCCTTTTGCTGAAGCAGCAAGGATACTGGGTCTCATAGTCACTAGCTCATTGTTTGGTTATTGCATTTTATCTTGATTGAACTAATGACATTATAGAATCATCTTGTCATTTTGCTGAAGCAGCAAGGATACTGGGTCTCATAGTCATTACTAAACCAACAAGAACAAAACCCCAAAAACAACATAAACTATAAAACAACGAAGTAAGAGAAAGGTTAACTAAGCACATATAGTGCACCACACTTTATCAGTTTATGATACCCGGATTGATAATTTATGTAGAGCAATTTAAGACGTTAAATTGACTAGACATTTTGGCGCCGTTGCCGGGAAAGTGTAATTAGGAGATCTTATTTCTTACATCTGAAAAAAAAAAAATAATAAATAATATAATATTAAAAAAAAAAAAATAATAATTCTTGAGTATCTCTCCTCTTGCACTTTGTGTGATCTGGAGGATCAGAAAAAATATTATTATATATAAATATATATAATATATATATATATATATTATATTATAATATAATATATATATATATATAAAGGAGACAAAATAAACTTCAACATTTCAATTGATTCAATAAAAAAAAATGATTGAAAAAAGAAACTCAACTTCTTTGATAGGTTCAAATTGACCAAAATTGTCTGGTATGCTTTGTAGTGGTCTTCAAAACACTGTATCCTGCTTTAATAAGGTTTTGCAACTCAGCTGCAGAAACTGCCCTGATTTCGCAGCTAACACCTGATTCCGCAGTTGTTTCAAGGTTGAGCAGGTTACAAGCGTTCAATGAAGAAATTGACCACATGGGTATCTCCAGAATTGTCTCGACATGGATCCTATCCTATTCAACCATCTCAGATCGATAAAAAACCAGCCTAAGACCTCAGTCAAAGTCCTGTTTTTAGCATGTTTTTCTTGAAATCTTTGCTACCTAAAATTGAAAAAAAAAAAACCCTTGTGTGGCTTTCAAAAGAGTGTATGTGGCATCCAATTTATGTGGAAATTTAAAAAAAAAACCTCCTAATATCAAAAACTTGAAAAATTTGCATATTGATTTGATGTTTTGGCCTCTTCATGATTTCGTTTCAGTGCTCTCGTAGTGAATACCCACCTCCTTATCACAGTTCGTTAGTCAAAATTACCATTTTCATTCGGTAAAACACTCCAGGTGTGTCACTTCCTCTAAAGCTAAGTTCCATGCCCTGTCTCTCTTCAGCGTGCACCTCAAAGCGCCCTTTCTAATCCATAATCAAATCTGCAGGCCAGGTATATCAACATCTAAAGTAATCCATCTGAGGGAGAAATAGAAAAAGAAAAAAAAATCTTCGAGGGAGGGGTAGTTTGTTAGATGGGAGACTATCATGTCTGCTTCCGCTGGCCCTGTAATCCTATCAATTAAGCCAATCAATCATGTTTGTCCTTCCTGCCCATGCCATGCCATTTATCAATACGCAACAAGATGTGTGTACTGTTCTGTGCATTCATTTTTTTGGACTGTCAACATAATCAATTCGTGGACTATTCGCTCCTACTCCGTGAAGGTGGGCCACCATCAGTGACAAGCACAAATAAGGCAATTACACAACAAGTCAAACCAGAAGGCCGAATGCAACAATTCATAACAAGGAGCCACTGCCATGGCGGTAGTCCCTACCGAGGTCTGCAAGGACAACACAAACAGGATTTGAAATGGAACTACAAAAAAATATTACATTAAATATTTAATCTTATGATATAACATTGATTCTATTAAATTATAATATAGAAATACAATACTGAATCTGGAAAAACTGCAAACCAAACTTATAGTGAGTGGTATAGTTACTTGCTTTGTGAATGTAGTTTCTCTTGTTTGAAAATGCCCTTAAACTAATGCGCAGAAGCGTTCCAATGTAGTTTCTCTTGTTTGAAAATGTCCTTGAACTAGCGCTGAGAGGCCTTCGAATATCTTTCCAAATTGTCTTTGTAATCCACATAATATAAATTGAGAAGATAACCAAAACTAGGAGACTATAACTTATAAATATAGAAGGGCATTAAGATTGAGACAATACTATCTTATCCTAAAGCCCATGGCTCTTTGAAAACAATACTATAGAAAACAATAGTATAGACTAGATTGCAATGCAATGGTATACCTGCCAAAATAGGACAGCCAGAGAACCAGTAGCAAACAAATATTGTTTCAGTATTGACGTTTGAAATTCAGCATCAACTCTGCCATAGCTTCGCTGTCATCCTTGGACGCCATACGATTAGATGTTAAATGATTATAAAAACTTCAACCATCCGATCAAAACAGTTACAAATTCGTTGGAAATAGTTACAAATTGGTCAGAGTGGTATGCATTGGTTACTTGTAATGATTAGCAGACTTCTTTTTTGAACTAAATGCTTTGCGCCTTCCATTCAGCATTGTGGTTGGTCCTCTCATCTTCAATATGAATTCATTCAATTCTTTTACTTGTTGTATATGGCTTACATGCACATTGTGCCTAGTATTTTCGCTAGGCTAACATGTAACATGCACATTGTGCCTAGTATTTTCGTTAGGTTAACATCTAACTGATTATTTATACGATTGCAGAAGGAAGACAAAAGCGGGGTTTTGAAATGGTTGCCTGTCCATGTCAATATTGCTGATCATGTTGTAGTCCCGTTGTAGAACAGAGATAGATTTCAGCTAACTTGCAGTTTGGGGGTCTGTTACTTCTTTTACAACTTGGATTGCTTTATCTAAGGGAATCTTGATGAAGAGTTGGACCACATCAAAGCTAACAATTTTATCACCTGGATCAAGTTTAGCATGTTTGATGAAGTCAACATATTGGTTGGAGTCTTTGATGAAAGAGCTGGTTTTACCCACTATAGGTGCTAGAGTGTTGGCAACATACTTTGCTAATTCATAAGTTGGTGCCCCGATAGTATTAACTATAGGTCTGAAGGGGGCATCGGTTTTATGTATTTTGGGGGCCCCATAAATACGAGGGGTAATTTCACTGTCAGGGCTGAGGCACTTTTTCAGTTTCTCATCTAGATTGGCCTCTTTGATGGCTTTCTTGACAAGTCTTGTAATTTTCGAGATGGGGTTTTTCTCAAGCTTTTTGTAGTTGTCGTTGTTTAATTGATTTTATTTTTTTAAATATATTTATGAAATTATAAAGTATTTAAAAGTATTTATAAATTTATAAATCACTTAAATTTTGCAAATTATACCACTTGAACCATTTATAATTTGAAAAAACCTTTATCACATTTCAAATACCATTCACCTAATAAAAGTTGTCGAAAAACCATAAATATCTATCAATCAAACTAATCTGTAAAATTAACCCAAATCACCTATTTGTCGTCATTAAAAACTATAAATGCAAATAAAAGATATTAATCTCATCGAAATACAATAATGTGAGACTAAGATGTCCTTTTTATGGAAGGCTGATAAAAATCTGCACTATTACGGAATTGCAGCAAGACGTGGGCCACTTCATAGAAAATCTCTGACCCTCCCTCCATTGGCTGATTTCATAAAAACTCTTTAATAATGCAAAGCTCCATTAATGAGATTAGTCAAGTCAGTAGAAAGTTTATTGCCCCTTGTGTATTGTAGTGAAGCATTTGTTTTTTCTCTTGCACAGACCGGGATCGACCCTTAGGAGGCATGTGAGGTTTCAGAGACATATACGAGAATTCATTGAAAATAGAATTAAATGCACTAAGAATGGAATTTAGGTTTCCTTGTGTTAAAATTAGCTAGATCTATTGCCTTGAAAGTGAAGTTCAACGGAGCAACAAATCTATTGAAAAATGAAACTATGAATCAATCCTGGAATTTGATGTCTATGGAATCTATTTATTTATTTATTTTTATTTTTAAATTTTAAAATGTAAATGGGGACAAGTAAAATATTCTCAAGTCTTAAATTTGAGGTGCACACATTTAAGCTAACCATCATCATAAATTCTAATGTTGGTTGTGAGTATGTAGATTATGGATTGATTTCAGATAAAGCAATTCTCTCTTCAAAAGTAATTCTCTCTCAAACCAAACAAAACAATGCTTCTACCTATGGCAAGGAGTCATCCCTTGAGTATGGTTTATTATCTTCTCAACAACTTCTATTTTCAAGGTTTGCTCATTAATTGCTTCAAATGTCACCAAGAAATCTTGAAACAAATCTCTTAAAAAGTTGTTACATAAAATTGTTGCCTCTGCTTTCAATTATTGATTAGGAGAATAACTTTTCGCAGCAATAGCCTACCTCTACAACGAGTACCATGAACATTCTGGTAGAAAAACATAAAAAAACGCAAGGAAACATAATTAGAGAATAATAAAGTTACAACATCAAAATGCATATGTTTCGCTAGTATACAACAAAGAAAAACCCTAGATAGCCACACTGCATGTTGTGCGGTTGAAGGAATTGTTGCCATGACTGTTATTATGATAAACATTGGCATAAACATGATCACACTTCACCCTCATCTTCAAATCCCATGACTTGAGGAACCAAATCTTGAAACCAACTTTGTTGTGCAATCTCACAATCATCTCTAGCGCTCCCAACCAAAAAATGCAATGCTTCCACATATGGAAAGGATTCATCCCATGAGGATAGCCTATTATGTTCTGAACAACTTCTATTTTCATGGTTTTCTAATCAATTGCTTCAAATTGCCACCAAAAAATCTTGAAACAAATCTCTTAAAAAGTTGTTGCAGAAAATTGTTTCCTCGAACTTGCATAAACCAAAAAAAAATCAATATAAAAATATATATGTTTTGTTGGCCTACAACAAAGAGAAACCCTAGATAGCCACACTACATGTTGTGCGGTTGACAGAATTGTTGTCATGAATGTTTTTATATTGGCATGATTGAACTTCGCCCTCATCTTCAAATCCCAGGACTTGAGGAACCCAACCTTGAAACAGACTTTGTTGTGCAATCTCAAAATCATATCTAGTGCTCCCTAGGATTAATTTTTCTGAAATTTCCCTGATATCATATGCCCGGTTAAAGCAGGATGTAGGAAGGTAGCTTTCTTGTGTTGCTAATAGAGGGGAGGAAAATTTGAACTTGCAATCCTTGCATCTTCATAATAAATGTTCAACTCCATCTTATGATAATATCTGCCCATTTTACCATGAGGGTTTCTCATTGTAACATTGAAATCCATCCTAGAACTCGAAATTTTTATATGATATTCCCCTGCAAGAGAGAGGCATAGTCTACATAGTATCTTGGCTTGTGGGGATGCAAAATCAGCCATGACATTAATATGGAAAAGGCTAGCCCGCCTTGTAAAAAATAATTCATTGTAACACTCTCTATTGGGCCTTGAAATTATCATTCATTTCCATTACAATTTCACTCATATTTCCATATTGTCACCTTCACTCCACCTCTATTTCATTACATTTACCTTACCATTATCATTATTGGGTCACATTTATGTTTTTCCAAACTTTATTAATTCTTAGCATTTTTAAATGCATTTTTGGTTAAAAACTAAAAAATAATGTGCATATGCTTATACCTAACAAGGGGGATGATATTGTTGACATGTGTAGGTCAAAAGGAAGCTTCTAAAAGACCTTTATGTGGCCTCCCAAAACCAAATTCGAATTTGGCTGGAGAAGATCATGGGATCATAAGGATATGTGTCTCATTTCCTATTTGTATTGAAACTCTAAGAAGACATGTGTCTTATCATTTCCTATTTTGATTGTAACTCTAGAGATATAGGGAGAGATTCATGGACTCTTATTAATGAGATAACTTCTCATATTTTTGTATAAATAGGGGAAGTTTTCTCCTATCACGGGGGGGGTAAAAAGGAGGAAAAAAAGAGAAAGAATTATAGAATGTTTTGTAACAAGGCTTGAGATGGAATGGAATGTAAAGTGAAGAGTTATTGATGTAATGAGATTAGGAGTGTAGATTTCCATTGTGTAAAGTTGTGAGTTTATCAACAAAGAAGGTTATTTTCTATTATTGAATTTTAGAATGTGAGTTTTTCGAGTTGGAATGCTATTGGACAATGGAAGGGCCCCCATCAACCATATGCATTCCTTTGTAAATTTGTAAGATTAGTTAGCTTGTTTTACTTTGATTCATGCAAATAGTTTAGCTTTCCATTGCAAATGTTATTTTATTTTTCAAATGTACATTTACCTCACTGTGTAATTTTATGTTTCCTAAGAGCATCTCAAGAAAGTAGTGTTTTATCTATTTTTAAAAATTGGATTTCTTAAGGAATTGGAGCATACAGTGACTTAGTTTTCTTTCACATGTCTTTACAATGATTTCTTAGATTCAGTTTTACATTCACTGTTTAACCATATGTTTTCCAAAGACCTTCTCAAGAAAGTAGCACTCAACTATTTTCCAATATTGGTTGCTTGAGGCATTAAGAATAAACAGTGATTTAGTTTCTTTCCTTATGCTTTTTTCATGCTTTTTAGATTATGCTTTCATCTATTGTGTAATCTCATGATCAGCAAGTCCAAGAAGGTAGTTCTTCCAATTTGGGTTGCCTAAGAGGCATTAGATCACATAGTAGCTGCAAGTTTTCCTTTCCATGCATTTAAGATGCTTTCTTATATCACAACTAATGTATACTCAATTGCTTAAGTCATTTCAAGAAGATGGTTTCGACATCTTCCTATATTGAATGTTCACAATAGTATTTGAGCATGCAGTAGATCATAGTTGTTTTTATATTGCTTGCTTTCATTTTAAAGAATAGGATTAGTTTTATTTTTTATCAAGATTTTTCAAGGATAGGATAGGAAGTGATTTCATTTTCATCTTATTAATTAATACAATTGTATCTAGAATAATGCTCTGCTTTTCATAGACACAGTGCCAACCTATATTAGACTAACCATTCAAGTTTTTGATCTAATTTTATGCAAATTAAGTTAGTTGAAGTATATTTCCTTTTCTTCCTTAGAAATTAGTTTTTATATTAAACAACCATTAGACTTAGTTGATCATTGACACTTAACATCCATTAAAATCATCAAGCATAAAAGACAAAACCCTCAAAACAATACAAAAACATACTCAATGAAGTAAGAAACAAGGTTAACTAAGCACATATTGTGCACCACACTTCATCAGTTTACTAACATTGGTCAATAATTTATGTTGCCAATTTAAGATATTAAATTCACTGAACACCCTCCTCCAACATTTACCCAAGTTAACCAATCCGTTGGGGTAAACATGTGACGAGCGGCTACTATGATGTGATTCAACTCCCCATGTATAGTTAAGGGAGTGGAACCGTGTGGTAGAAGCTGCAACACCCTCCAAAATTTTGGCTTGCATCCAAATTTCAGAGCCTTCCTTGGTTTTTCCTTTGGTGGTTGCAAACGCTCAAGTGCACCCCATGAGCTCTTGTGAAATATTTTTCACCCTTTTGCTTGTTTGACCAACGGTTGTCTTTTGGCATGTTGATTGCTTTGTCATGCTTGCGATCTTATTCTTGTGAGTTTGAAGGTTTGTCTTTGTGTGTTTGGGTGGTCTATGCTATGTGAACACCCTTCATACTCACACACAAAGTTGTAAGCACTGTCGTCACAGTCGTTTGAAGATCTATCACAAGTGTCGCGCTTGTCGCTCTCAGCTCTAAGACAACCTCACCGAGGGCATGTTTTTTCTTGTTGTCATGGTGTTCTATGTTGTCTCATCCCCAAGTATGCTAAGTGTATGATCACAATGTCAGATTGCACAAATTCACTTGCTTTTGATACTTAGCCATTTTCCTGAAAATTTGTCCGACCGAACAACCCTCTTCCACTGGACCCCGACTAAGCTGCACTACATAGTCTCAACCCTCAGTGACCTTGCTCTATTGTCTGGAACTACGCAGTGCCTAAGTTTTTCCTCCAATTTAGCTGCATCGTGAAACCTTGGAGGTGAGTAGCCTGTAAGCCTCCTAGAATTATGCAGAAACTACCTCCATCTCTAACTTAACTGCGCATTTCTCAAGCACAGTGGTCAAACCTCCTTATTGCCTGTCGGAATCATGCATTGCTTTGAGACCTGGGTTTACACTGCTCCCCAAAATTGTGCAGACATGCCTAGTTGTTCCTCTATTTCCTTGCTCTGCACTGTTCTTAGAAATTGTGCAAAATTGCGTAGCTGACCCTTGCTACCTTGCTCCGCCCTACCTCTTCAAATTGCGCAAACATGTCTAGCAGTTCCCCTACTACCTGTCCTGCACTATTCCCATAAATTGTGTATTCATGCTCTGCAGGTCCCTCCGCAGCCCTGCTCTGTCTTCCTTGGAAACTGCGCAAAACTACCCAACAGTCCCTCTGTAGCCCCGCTCTGTCCTCCCTCTAAAAACTACGCAGAGGTGTCCCCCTCAAGATCCCACCTTGCAACTGATATTGGTGGCTTTCACTGCACAATTATGCCTCCCAGTGGTCATTATGCAGTGTTCCCAATAATGCAGTTTGTCGTCTCGGATTTCCTCATTCTAGTCTGAGTTGTGCTCTACGTTGCCTTAATGAGTTGTCCTCCCCCATGTCACCTGAAACACGAGAACAATGCATCATGCTAGACTAGGAGGTTTTGGATTTGATGTCCTCTCATCATGAGTGAATCGTAGGAACAGGTGCACTAATAGATCATAACGAGATGACGAACGAGATGAAGAAGGAGCGCACTTGCTACAAGATTTGCTTGCGTGCTTGATAGATGTACCAACCATATCAAGCAACAAGTGAAAGGAACACATGCATTGAACCATTATGAAAGACTAAGACCATCAAATACCCCACAACACTATGCCATGCGGAGGAGAAGACAAAGCACACCAAGAGTACATCCATCACTTAGTAGCGCAATAGCTTGACACATACAACACAATCAAACAATACATGTCAACAGTGTCATGTCAAGTTGTGTCATGAGTTGTCTTGGCCACATAACCACTATGGTCCATATCCATTGTAACTCAATGTAATGTAAAGTGAATCCTAATGGAGACATACAAGAAGTTGAAGAGTCATGTAAGTTGAAAAGTCATTGGAAGTGCAACAATCATGAGGGAAGTCCAAGAGTCACAAGGGCCAAGCATCACCCTTAGTTATATATATCCCCTCATTGTATGAGCAAAGGACTTTCAACTTGGCTCCTCCCACATAGCCTTGAGAGTTTGTAGTATGTTCTTTGAGGAGCGAGGAGTGGCTCCAATGTCCCACTACTAGGGCTAGTGATGTATGGTGTACAAATGTGTCTTGGGACATTTGCTTAACTTAGAAGCCTGTTAAGGCCAACACATTTTTACACATGTTTTGAAGATGTTCGTAAGACTACTCTTTAAACATTTGTAATGCATGTTTGCTTAACCTGTACTAAGATAGTTGAACTACTTTGGTTATTTTAGTACTTACATTGTTGAAGATGTGTTATATTGTTTATCATTGTTGTCTCGTCTGTGGGGACTACTCTACGAGACATTAGACAGACCATTCTTGTTTATTGGTTACAACAACTGTCACCTTCGTGTGGACTATTCTGCTTGATGGTGTACATGTTTTCCTTGCTCTTTGGTTTTAATGACTACCACGTCCTCTGTGGACTATTCTGCTGGATGTTGGACATACCCTTTCTGGTTCGTGTGTGTCTCTTCCTGGGTGGTACTACTACCTCTCATTTAGAGGTCCACTCTACTCTCCCCCTTTATAATAAAATAACCTTGAAACAGTTACATTACACACTTGCTAGGCACACGTACCTTGTTGTTTGAAGATACCAGTGTAACACTCTCGTGTGATAACACCTAGAGCCAAGGCAAATCTCTAAGTATATGGCAATCGGGCCTTCATACCAGATGGGACTCCTACACCAAACAATGTGAGGTCTAGTTGGGACTTCACATCGTGGAGATCCCCTTTTTTTGGCGGGTCTAGCATCGTCAACAAACTGACAAAACAAAACCATTATGAACTTCCACACATGCAACTATAGAACCTTCAAGAGCCAACCATACTTTCCAGGTGACCAACCCCTGAGACAACTTGAAATTTCGCTAATTTAGACCTCAACCGCTCCCATGAAAAACCATGCATGTGACTGAGGCCTTCCAGTCGCTCCCACAACAAGACATGCCAATGGTTGGACTTTTTCAGCTAGTTTTGAGACAACGACCCCGAATTTTGTGCCACTTTTTTAGGGCTAGGACTCAAGCCACTGCCCAGAACTTCATGAAACTTTTAGAAATGATAAATAACAATGGAATAAGGCTACTAATAGAATCATTGGTACAAGTACTTAATCTGACCCCTACTAGCCATGACAAAGGTTTCATAAAACATGTCACAAACATGTAATCTACAAGTCATAACAACAGATCTAAGCATAGGGTCTCATACTTCTCTGAGATTCGTAAAGAATCATTGTTGCTCTACCTCAATAGTTTCATTATCATCTATTAGGCCACATATTCATTGTAGATTCATTTTCAATTCAAAACATGATTATATCCGTACATGAGGTTTGTCATAAAACATACTCATAACCAACACATAACCAATAGAAGTAAGAAGGATATAATAGCCATAAGAATCACATATCTACCAGTATATTTAAACATGAAATACCAAGGAGAAAGAGATCTTATTAATGAATACATAAGCCAACCACGTTTGGGACTTCCAAGCACGAATGTGGGACTCACAAAAAAACCAATCTGAGTTTCCTCCGGCTTTACCATAATCCCCACCAGATCACTATGCCTTAAAAAAGCATGGATGCCACTAGATTTCTCCACCTACAATGTGAGGAATTTGTTTGCCTCCTAGTTTCTGGGCTTTACTGTATATCCTACCATTCACCCGTCGAGGATTCCTAGCCCTAATAAAGACTCCACCCTCTAGGATTTATTGTATATCCCACAATTCATCGGTCAAGGATTCTTAGGCCTGATCAAGGGCATAAACCTCTAGGCTTTACCATATATCCTGCCATTCACCGGTCGAGGATTCCTAGGCCCAACAAGGTACATAAAGTTTGGCTTTACCGCAATCCTACTTTCTCTGGTCCAAGGATTCCTAGGCCTTGTGTTCCTCTTCAGAGACCACCTCACTCAGTTTCGAAACCATTCAAATTTCCATATTAACCAAATGAAAGATAACCCATCACACCATGGCTATATGGAAATGGAAAGGCAAAGTTGAAAATCATTGCCACACTTGGAAAAACCCATGCCAATGACAGTAACATAACCAAATACTCACATGCATGTACCATGCATACCAAATCTAACAAGGAAATCACACATGCAAATTGATACCTGCAAGTAATCTAGATGTAGTTGCTTGATCCTTCTCTTCCTTACGATATCTTTTCTTCCCCTCATCCTCCTTGACCTTTCTTTTGGTTTCCTTGATCCAATTCTATAGTGCTCCAATAGTGCTCTAAGTGTCTAAGTGTGTGCGAGAGAGAATAGAGAGAGCTCCATAATTGAACTGACAAAAAGGTACCAAGTGATCCTCATAAGCCTTTTTATTAATGAGGTCTCTATTTTCTTCATCTTCCATTATTTTCCTTCATTTTCCTCCTCACATGCAACCTATGACATTTCACTTTCCTTTTCTCCTAATTTCCATTAATTTCATAAATAAATTGCCAAAAAATGCCATTTTTCCTTTTCAAAGTCTTTGACATTGCCTTTATCAATTTCCTTAGCCATAATAAACCAAATGAACACCCACACTAGGATGTTTTGCCCAACATTCAACATAGAATATGTGTCCCACGAACTTAGTTATTAATTTTCCTTTATTGGCTTTATTACATGTATTTTTGACTAGGGATGTTACAGAACCCTCCCCCTTTGGGGAACACCATCCACGGTGTTCAATGACACCTACAACCAACAAAACTGTTGAAAAGAAAAAACATAATGCCCATGGAGCTTTATAACTTAGCCCGATGCAGTATTTACAATGATCAATATGTTGAGAAGCAAACCAACATGACAACATGACAACCATAACAACATGACACCCATATTGTTTATTGGATCTTTGTAACATAGCTCATGGTGGTATTTACATCCATATACCACAACATCACACCAAAACATATGCCAAAAACATTCACTCAACTAGCGAATAGAGAGGGATATATAGCTCGCATCTGATCTGCCATCTCCGATGTAGCTTCATCGGGCCCAAAGTGCTTCCACTTCACTTTAGATTACTCGATTGCTTGGTTCCGGAGTGTGAATATATTTCTATGCAATAAACACTGGGGTTCCAGATGGAATTCTCTATATGGCTCCACCTACAATACATACTAGCCAATCACATGATCAACATCTTTAACATACTTCTTAAGCAATGACACATGGAAAACATCATGGACTTTCACTGTCGAAGGCAGTGCAAGTTGATAGGCTACTAGTCCAATCCTTTCAAGAATATTGAAAGGTCCACAAAACTGAGGTGCCATCTTAGCACACAATCCAATCCTCCAAGAGCTCTTCTTCGGCCTGATGTGCAAATACACCTGTTCCCCAACCTGAAACTCCTTAAACATCATGTTTTGATCTGCATAATTTTCTATTTGCCCTGTGCTGCCTTTAGATTCTTCTTGATAACTTACATTTCCTATTCCATCTCTGCCAACATGTCCATTTAAATCAACACCATGCTCATTGGATCACTCCAATTTATGGAAGTATTACAACTCTGCCCATATAGTGCCTCAAACAGACTCATCCTTGATGAATCCTGATACCCATTGATATAAGAAAGCTCAACCAATGGAAGGTACTCCTTCTATCTCCTCTGCCAATGCATCACATAATCCTCAACATGTCCCCCAATATCCTGTTGACCCTCTTTTTCTATCCATCTGTTTGCAGATGATACGTTGTGATGAAGGCCAAATTTGTCCCCAAACCTGCAAATAACTCCTTCCAAAACTTGGAAGTGAACTTAGCATCCCAGTATGACACAATCTTCCTTGGAATACCATGTAACCTCACTACATCTCTGACGAATACATGTGCCACATCACTAGATGAATACATAGATTTTACTGGAATGAAGTGTGTAACCTTTGTCAACCTGTCCACCACAACCATGATGGAATCATGTTGTTTAGACGTACTCGGAAAACCTGTGATGAAGTCCATTGAAATGACCTCCCACTTCCACTTTGGAATTGGAATCAGCTGTAGTAGTCCACCTGGATGCTTACATTATGTTTTCACCTGCTGACAGTCCAAACATCTAGCCACAAACGCTACGACTTCCTTCTTCAAATTTGACCAATGATAATAAAAAAATTCACTATTGTCAATGTCTTTTAGTATCTTGGGTGCCCTGAATATGGTTTTGCATGGAATTCTCACAATATAGTCTTCTTGAGCTCACTTTCATTCGACACATATAACTTGTCCCTAAATTTGACCAAACCATCTGTAGTAAGAAGATGGTCCACATCCTGACCACATGTACCCTGTTGTAAGCTATGCATAAGCTCCATTTACCTGTCATCTTGTTATCCTGACTATAAGATTTGACCCTGTAAGTCTATCCCATAAGAACTCATAGTTTTTATGTGATTCACATGTATCCTCCTACTAAGAGTGTCTGCAACCCTGTTCTCCTCACCCTTAATGTACATGATCTCAAAGTCAAACTCATTTTTCGTGGCCAACCATATTTCCTGGCATTGAGATTCGGTTGGTCAAACAAGTATCTCAATCCATTGTGATGACTCATCAATACAAACCTATTCTCAAGAAGATCATGTCTCCACATCTTCAATGCATGGATTATGGCTGCCAACTCAAGGTCGTGTGCTGGATAATTCTGCTTGTGCTCATTTAACTTAAATGACTCATAGCATACTACATGTCCTTCCTACATAAGGATTCCACTAAGTCCTCTCTTGCAAGAATTTGTACATACCATAAACTCCTTGTCCAGACATGGGATATTTAACACTGGAGCATTTGTCAACAACTACTTCAATTACTCAAAACTTGTTAAACATTCTTTTGTCCATTCAAATTTCTTACCTTCTCTTCGTCATGACGTAATAGGATATGAAATCTAAGAGAAGTTCTGGATGAACCTCCTGTAATAACCTATTTTTGTAGTGAAAACACAACGCCCCCATTTTATTCTATCAAAATAGACATGGGCACCCTTTTTTGCATTGCATGTAGGCTTTGAGTGTGATTGCATCATTTCAAGTCTAGTTTATCTTTTATTTACACTTGTTTTATTTTTATATTTTGCCTAAGGTAGGATAATCCCATATCGGAGTTTTGTTATGTGTCACCACTCAAAACCTCTGATCTCTAATATGTGATATTCATTCGCCTTTGACTTACAACTTCCGATAACCATCCACCCCATATATTCTTAAAGGCCTATGCTCCGATAGGCTGATATATCACTCTGCTAATATCCGAACTCTGATATATAAATTCCCCTGATGTTTGATCTCCAATAGACCTTTGCTCCAACCTCCGACATACCATTCCTTCCGATAAGTGGACCTTATGTGCATATTCACTATGGTTTTATCAAAATTTCACATCCACCTTAATATCTGAACTGTCTAATCGAAACAATTGTAAAACCTACGATATTACGGATCTAATTAAGTTATTACAACGAGTTTAATATGATTTTGCACCCGCTCCATATCGGAGCTACCCAATATCACAAATACTTCGTGTTGTCTCATTTTAAAAGTTGTGATGAACTTTTCTCCGATACCACATGGTTCTTGCCACATGTCACTCCTGCTCTAGTCACTACTATTATTATTATTATAAAATACCACTTAATTAAAATTAAAAGGTCTTAAGGCATAATTAAAAGTCATATGTGTATTGAGTTTTTCATTATTTTTAATGGCTAATTTCGATTTCTCTATTACAAGGAAATGCCTGGGTCAAATCGAACAGATCATTCGATTAACAACCACTCAACCACGTGTCGAGATTCAAACCAAAATAGATAGAGGAAGTCAAAGAAAAAGCTTAAACAAAGACTAATACCGTGAAGAGCGTGACCTTGACGGGCAATCTTCTCAATGGTTATCAACAGAAGCAAACACCTAATTTAATTGCTTTTATTATTATCTCAGTAGTTATCAACAGAAGCAGACACATGGAATTGTTGTTATTTCCGTGATTTCACCTTAAGCTCTGTAAATTTGTATAAATTTCCCTTTATTCAATCTTATGAAGGTCAGGGGTAACGATCACACACAGGGGGCTTAGTAATAATTCGATTTGTGCTTTCACACTATTGTAGAGTGTAGAGATTTTTATTGTAGATATTGAAGAGGAGTAATGGTTTTGCTATAATTGTTTTGCACTATTGCAGCCAGTTTTATGAAGGGTCGGAGCTACTCTTGTTAAAGTTTCATTTTTGGTTCTAATCTTTATTCTAAATAATGTTATGTTTATTCGATATTATGAACTATTGTCGTGTCATTGACATTTTGATCCGGATTTAAATAAGAACGCAAAAAAAATACAAAGATAACCATATACACAAAGATGCAGCGGAAATAATGCTTCATTTCATTAATGGAAAATACTGAAATATGCTTACAACCAGAAATGGAAATAAACCAGCTAGGGCAATGGTAGCGTATTTCTAAGAAGAGATGTGGCGGCTACATGCATTTGAACTGTCTTACAATGAGGCTCGAAGGCCTATTTATTATTGAGAAACAATCGAAAACCCTTCACATCCCAAAACCTAACCCTAGAAGATGAAACGCCAAATTGTGGGCCTCGTTTGGGTAAATTGGTACATCAATTTCCCGGGGTTGTAACTTTGGCATACGATCTCCGCTTGACGCGTACAATAGCTCGTTAGAAAGATCTATCCGAGCACTACCACTTTGGGAAGGGCAACATCAGCCCATGAACCCATGTGGCCCCCATATTTCCCAAAAAAAATGTCGTTTAGGGCCTCAAAACGACTCCGGAAATTCAGGACCTGAAAAACTACTAAAAATAGTAAATTGTGCTACAATTTAGGAAACTGAAAGAGACAGTTGTGGGGATCCAAATGGGATAGGTGGGTGGCCACCAACATCCACCTGGATCACATTTTGTTGTTGAAGTTTTTTTAAAGATATCTTTGCAAGGTAGAATGAGACCAGAATCAATCTTAGTTCATTGAAGTATTCCTGTAGTGACTAGTAACTATTTATTATTCATTTGCGGGCTTATTTTGCTTTCACTTGTATTAGTTAATGTGAAGTACTTCCTTTAGCTAATACAAATTCATATGATGAATTATATCAGTTCTTTCCCCTTATTTTAGTTAACTTGCTCTCGGATTAGAAGAGGGCTATCCCATTCTATTTTGAGATAGGTTTTTCATGTTTTAGATTAGTTCTGCGTCTGCATATTAGTTTGCATCAAGTCCTCTCTCAAAGAGGCAAACTTTAGTTGTGGCTTGGCTGAGCCCCATATCAACTTAAGGATCACTTTCTTGTTTGATCAAAAAGAGGGATGATCTGATGTCTCTTCTTTATTGGTAGGTAAAAGTCGTATTTTAAGCCAGTGGAGATAGAGAGAAGGTAACTCGACCTATTTTAAGCAATCATAACCACCATTTCAACGGAAAAGGAGTTGCTCTAAGTTCCTGACTAAGTGATATCCCTTATAATGTTGTAGGTAGATATTTTCGAGACTTCAATACCTGCTAACCCCATGAATAATATTATGTCATCCACATCTCTAGGATCAACCCACTCTATGATAGCTCTTATCTTCTTTAGGTCTAATGCTATGCCTTCCTTAGAAACAACATGTCCCAATAAATGTACCTATGTCTGAAAGAAACTGCATTTGCTGAGCTTAGCATACAATTGATGGTCTCTCAGCAATCTTGACGCTTCTTCTAAGTGCTCGGCATGATCTTCCTTAATTTTAGAATCTATCAAGATGTCATCAATGAATATAATAGCAAACTTGTCCAAATAAGGACGCAACACACTATTCATCAAACACATAAAAGTATTTGGAGCATTAGTAAAACCAAATGGGACTACAACAAACTCATAATGCCCATACCTACTATGGAAAGTTGTCTTGTAAATGTCCTCTTCCTTAATGCGTACCTCATGATATATGGATCTCAAATCGATCTTTGAGAACATTGTTTCTCCCTTCAATTGATCAAACAAGTTACACATCCTCAATAATAAATACTTGTTCTTGATGGTCACCTTGTTCAACTGCCTGTAATCAATGCATGACCTAAGAGTACCACCCTTCTTCTTCATAAACAACATTGGTGCACCCCACGACGATACACCTAGCTTAATGAATCATTTGTCAAGCATTTCCTTCAACAGCAACTTCAACTCTACTAACTCTGGAGTGATCATCCTGTATGGTGCCTTCGATGTTAGTGTTGCCCCTGATACCAACTCAATGGAAAATTCCACTTCTTTGTGAGGCGACAACTCTAAAATCTTTGCGAGAAATACATCCTGAAATTGTTGCAAGATCGGGTACCTGCTCAATACCTCCATGTCCTCAACATACTTACCTTTATCACTAGAAATATGTACTGCAAATAACACACCCTTTTATGCGACTGTGCTTTTCCTACGTAGTTGTCACCATTCTAACTGATGTTTCCTTCTTCTTACCCTGCACGATCCTTTGTTCTCCATTGTCATCCAAGCACTCAATGGCCTTGTCATAACAATCCACTTTGGTCCTATGAAGATACAACTAGTCCATACCCAAAAGCACACTATTTGATCCCAATGACAATACAATCAAATGTGTTGAGGTAGGCATACCATTCAACTCAAATGCAGAAGCTCTCACCCAATGATGCACTCTCTTCTTTGTACCTGTATCCAATTGCACTAACCAAGATTTTGCATGTACTTATTTATTGAAACCACACTCATCCACCAGGTCAGGGCTGACATAACTATAATTAGATCCAAGGTCAATCAAAATAAAAACAAATTTATCATAAAGTTTACCATCCATCTCAATAACAATTTCCTGGTGATCTACTTGCTTGTTATCGAATGTTGCATAGATACGAGGAATACTCTGACCAACATCCCCAATAGTTTGTGCTTCCTATGTACTATAAATTTGAGGCCTACCACCTTGATTCTATAGAAAATCCCTCTTAAGATGCTCCTCACCACGTGTCCAACACTACAACTGTCCTATAACATCACCTTTATTCTCTTACCCTCCATGTTGTGACCCATTAAACTTCTTGTAAGCTGAAGCATTTTATTTCTCACCTACCTCCTGAGGCCTTGTTCTTTTTAGATTCCATTTAACTTTAGCTTTGTCTTTCCCTTTCCAACCTTGCCGAGATTTTGTCTTGCACTTTAACTACTCATAACAATGCTTCAAGTTCCCAATAACTTCCTTAAACGACCGAGGCTCATTGTACTCAACCCATTCTCTAAATGCTAATGGCAATCCATTAACAAAGCTTTGAACTTTGGCCTTATCATTCTTAAGATATGGTACATACCTTAATAGCTCTAGGAACTTATTCGTGTACTCCTCATATGTCATCGATCCTATCTTTAGCTCATAGAACTCCTTGGCTTTTTCGTCATAGTACCTCTCTGACAAGTACTTCTTCCTAAAAAGTCTCTTGAATTCATGCTAACTTAATTCTTCTTTCTTGATGTCCCTAACCCACTTCACATGTTCCCACTAGATGTTTGCTTTCCCTTTGAGGCTGAAGATATCTATTATGGCCTTCACATTCTATGTGTACTAATGCAACTCAAAGAATTTCTCCATCCCAAGTATCCATGCCTCTGTATCCTCTGACTTCTTCAAATCTCCATCAAAGGTAGGTGGCTTCGCTTTCTTGAACTCATCTGGCAAATATCCCTTGTCACTCTTCCTATAAGGATGATAACGATGACGATCATAGTGCCTGTCAAAACCATAATTCTAATAGAACCCGTGTCCATCACTGCTTATATCTAGAATGTCCAAGAGCCTACCATCACGGATCGTGTCATCCCTATTCGACCTATGCCCACCATGAGATCTACTGTCATATGCCCCATTAGCTTTTTCCTCTTGCCCATGGCTGATCCTAAGCAGTCCATATCTCTGCAATTCTAACAAACTCTAAAGAATTATTGCATTAAATTTTGCTTGTTTCTATGCCTGCATGATTTTGTTATTACCTGCCTTGCGACTTCTTATTTCTACCATCAAACTTCTCAATGTGTCTATTAAGTCAGAAGAGTTCCCAACACCATGTTGCTCATCTGATCCATAGGGAGAGTCTCATGAACTGTAGTTTACCATCTTGCTAGTCATGTTTGAACTTCTTCATGTAAGCCTACCATGTCAACTTAAAACAAAACATAACATAATCAACATACCTCAGTATAGTTCAGGGGAGGATATCTCGTCTGCAAGATCAATCAAATTAGCATAATACATGTATAATCATAATCATATCAGTACGTAAACATAATTTCAACCACAAGTCAGTTATCATGCATGACCATACCAACCACATACCATGATATCATCCACGACAACTGTAACCATGTCAATGTATGCATAACAACATATAAGCACTGACATGCATAACCAATGCATGACCGACGTACACTCACGACAAACACATCCAACAACAACACCATCAACTTTCACATGGTGACACAAATTCAACCATGACCAACACAATGCATAAACAACAAGCACATAAACCACAAGCACAAGGAACACATATGCAACCGATATGTATTCATGTCCAACGCACATGACCCATCTAGTCCAAGGGGTGAACCATGCTCTAATACAACTTTGTAACACCCTCCTCCCACATTTACCTAAGTTAACCAGTCTGTTGGGGTAAACATGTGACGAGAGGCTACTATGATGTGATTCAACTCCCCATGTACAATTAAGGTAGTGGAACTGACAAAACAAAACCCTTTCGACCTTCCACACATGCTACAAAACCTTTAGGAGCCAACCAACCTTTCTAGGGGATTAACCCCTAATACAACTTGACATTTCACTGATATGGACCCTCAACCACTCCCATGAAAAGCCATGCATGCGACTGAAACCTTCTAGTCGCTCACACAGCGAGGCATGCTAGTGATTGTGGACTTTTTTAGCTAGTTCTGAGCCAACGACCCCGAATTTTGTGCCACTTTTTTAGGGCTAGGACTCAGGCCACTGCCCAGAACTTCATGAAACTTTATGAAATGATAAATAACAATGGAACAAGGCTACTAATGCAATAATTGATGAAAGTACTTGACCTTGCCCCTACTAACCATGACATGCATTTCGTCAAACATGTCACAACTATGTAATTTACAGGTCATAACAACATATCTGAGATTCATATAGAAACATTGTTGCTCTATCACAATAGATGCATTATCATCTATTAGGTCATATATTTATTTTCAATTCAAAACATGATGACAACCATACATAAGGTCTGCCATAAAGCATACTCACAACCAACATATAACCAATAGAAGTAACAAGGATATAATAACTATAAGAATCACATATGAACCAATATATTTACACATAAAATACCGAGGAGAAATATTGGTTATTAATGAATGCATAAGCCAACCAGGTCTGGGACTGCGATGAACCACCCAACCATAGATTGGATGAACCAAATCTTTATCTCATCCAATCAACCTTGTGCTATATTCCAAGCATGAATGTGGGACTCTCACAACAAAACCAATCCAATTTTCCTTAGGTTTTACCGCAATCCCCACCAGATCACTAAGCCCTAAACAAGCATGGATGCTACCAGATTTCTCCACCTACACTGTTAGGAATTTGACTGCCTCCTAGTCTTTAGGCTTACTGTATATCTCGCCATTCACTGGTCAAGGATTCCTAGGCCTAATCGAGGTCACACACCTCTGGGCTTTACTGTATATCCCACCATTCACTGGTCGAGGATTCCTAAGCCTAATCAAGGGCATACACCTCTGGTATTTACTGTATATTTGCCATTCACCAGTCGAGTATTACTAGGCCCACCGAGGTACAAAAAATCTCGTTTTACCGCAATCCCACCTTCTCCAGTCCATGGATTCCTAGGCCCTATGTTCTTCTTCAGAGACCACCTCACTCAGTTTCGAAACCATCTGGCTTTCCAGCTTAACCATATAAAAGAGACTCATCACACCATGGCTATTTGGAAATGGCAAGGCAAGGCTGAAAATCACTATCCCACATGGCAAAACCCATTTCAATGACAACAAGAGAACCAACTACTCACAAGCATGTACCATACATGCCAAATATAGGAAGGAAACCACACATGCAAGTCGATACCTGCAAGTAATCCTGCTATATTTGCTTGATCCTGCTCTTTCTTGCTTGATCTTTGCTTCCACTTACCTTCTCTGTCATTCCTTTTGCTTTCCTTGATCCAATACCAGAGTTCTCCAAGAGTGCTCTAAGTGTCCAAAAGTGTGAGAAAGAGAATAGAGAGAGCTCCAAAACTGAACTAGCAAAAAGGTACCAACTAATCCTCATAAGCCTTTTTCTTAATGACACCTCTATTTTCTTCATTTTCCATTTTTTTCCTTCACTTTCCTCCTCACATGCAACTTGTGACTTTTCACCTTTCTTTCTCCTAATTTCCATTATTTTCAAAAATAAATTGCCAAAAAATGTCATTTTTCTTTTCCAATGCCTTTGCCATTTTCCTTAGCCATAATAAACCAAATGAACACCCGCACTATGATGTTTTGCCTAACATTCAATTTGGAATATGCGTCCCATGACCTTGGTTATTATTTGGCCTTTATTAGCTTTATTACATGGATTTTTTACCAAGGTTGATACATCAACGGAGGCCAAATCTTCCCGGGCAAAGAATGTACTCAACAATGTAATTGATTAAATGCAAAAGATGGTTGTTGATTTGAGGTGTGAAATAATTAGTGAATACCAGGACTTCAAAGCTTTCTCAAACAAGTTGAAAGAGGTGGACATTTACCTCTAGGATGTTAAGAGTAATACTCTCTTTCTTCACTCTCAACTTCATCATTTGATTGAGTCAAAGACCTAGATTAAAGGAAGCTACTGATTATTGAAAACAAACTTGGGATACTGGAAGCATGTCTTTGGTACCATAGAAGGCCAAACATGAAACATGCACACATAATTGTAAGTATTAGCATATAACCTAATGCTCTACCCTTTGATTTTGAACGCTTTATATGTCTTAATGAAAATGTTTGTAACATCATTCATGTCGAGGATGGTAGCAACTAATAATCTCTCATGGTCTTCTGCTTTTTAGACTTTATGATAAACATTTATTGATATTTGATTTTTTAACTCATGAATTGAAAACTATTACACACCATATTACCTTCTTTGCAAGTAAATACTCAACTCATTTCCATGGGGCCCAAATTACTTTTGGATGCTCCACACTATACCACCTATCCTTGTCTATAAATATTATTGCTGCATTTGGACTAACTTACATTTGGATTTCCCACATATATTGTACTTAATCCTCTTCCCAAAAAATAACACACAATAAACATTAAAAAACAATGTATTAAATAATATATACATCATCATATTTAACCATATATAAATTAATATATATAACATTTATTGCACCATTATACAAAGCATATATTCAATAATTTATACTCCATTTAATACATCACTACATAAACCATAAAACTCATAATATATATTCTATCTAGCATATTTATTACAATATTACTCTCACAATGTATACTCTATGTTCATATTCATGAGGGAATGGTATGTCTGAGCATTTTGGATTAGGACAAAGATTTATGGATGTAGAGGGCAGTGCTTCACTAGTCCCAGGATGATGGTTTTCAGGTATAACTAATTCAACAAGATGACTGAGATTAGCAACAGAATTGCATTCTGGACATTTGACTTCTAGGGAAGAAAAGTTAACTATCTGGGCAAACTCAAATAATGAAACATGTTTACAAGAATTTCAAACAGAACTTGAACAGGTTGTATCTACAATATCTTGATTTCTCTACAAATGAGAACTTATGCAGGCTTGGTCTATTCTTCTTCGATTTATGGTTGATCTTCTAGGAAATTAAAGAATAACAGAAGATGGTTCTTCATGGATATCAGCAGAAGTTACCTTTTTCATGGCAATAGGTTTTGGATTTGGCACCACCCAATGTTCTAGGAAAGTAAGGTCTTCCCATCTAATGGTTTGGTGTTCGATCTTTTGATTTCTTGAATCTATAAACACCACCACACTAGCCTTTGAATCTTTATTGGGTGCACGAAGTACTACTGGATAGAGCGTATTGGTATGCCTAAAGCATCCTCTGGTTTGGATAACAATATTATGTCTTTTCTTGGCCATAGCAAATCTAGTTGTCTGGATTTGTAATTGAAGGATACTTTCGATTGTTTCATCATGTACATATACATAAAAGTTTGGATAACAATCAAAGTAGACGGGGCCATTGGACAGAGGGGTGACAATACCTCCCATCAGTGAATCTGTGTATTTATTGTGAGTCAAATCTTTGATAGTAGTTAAGACAAAATTATTTAGACCCTGGTGTGTCAAAGCATGAATCCTAATACTTATACAACCCAAATGGAGATACTAGGTTTTTAACCTCTTGGCTTCAGCTTCAAGCTGTTTTGGATCTAATAGAGGAATGGACTGTACACAATCAGAGTTCTCTTGGATATGACTAATTGACTCTTTAACAGATATTATAGTAGTTGCTTTTAAATGAAAGACTGAGAGATCTGAATATACTTCAGAAGCATTTATGCTTGGAAGCTGCCATCTAGCCGATGGTTGTGACTCTCCATACTCTAGTTCGGCTAAGTTTAAAATACGACTAGAGGCAGATGTGAACATATCCCTGAGGGCATTCTCTTGAGCATATGATTCTCTTTCTTCTAAATCTTGGAAAGAAATAGATTCTCTGAAAGGTTCCATTTAATATAGAGTGTTTTCTGAGTACTAACCTGAACCAAACTCTCTGGCTTTGATACCGATTTTACGTAGGGGCTTCGACGAAGCATGCAATAGCAACACAACTATTAGGCCTTGCTGAGTCTCTTCTCTACTCTTTCCACTTATTCTCTTTTACATGAACCCATACACGAACCTACTCAAGCATTTCACGCTCAGTCGACCTTCTTCGCGGCTTCTCTCGCCTTTTAACGGTCTGGCGTCCCTTCTGCCCTTTGGCGAACCTCATATGAGAATAACTTAAGCAAATACTACCTCAACAACTCATAATATGCACAAATACTCAGATACAAAATAAAGAACACTCTCGTATATCAATTCAGAAAAATGGTTTACAAAAGATTACAATCAGTTCTTTCCTGAGATTGACTATATCCGCATTTATCAGACTTTGTTTCTCAATGTATGAGATAGGTTACTGAAGGCTTCCTGACGAAAATACAAACTTAGTCTTCGAACATATAAACACACAGATATACTGACTTACTATACTGATCTTGCCACTTTAGGTCTCACTTGTGCCGAGCACACAGATGCGCAGGCTTCTCAGATCACTTAAGACTTTGAGATCCTTTTGTGGTGCAAGCAGATCAGACAACCGACCATAGTTGTAGAGCAGGAAAATCTCTCGACTTTTAGACTCTTTATTTCTCACCCACTCAACTCCGAATGCCCTGAATGAGCCTTACCCCTTTCTTATATAGGAAAAGGAGGGGACAAACATTAGACCATCAGGCAGACAAACTGAGTACTTTTTATTCTGTCAGTTGGGGAGATGTGGCTCAAAGCACACCAAAAGTTGAAGAAGTGCTTCGAGTCTTATGACTGAAGAATCTTCGTACTTATTTACACTATGGATCATTACAGCAAATCCTACGGAAGGAATAAACTTTACATGATGGATACTTTTGAACAGTAAAGCCCACGAGAAAACTGGTCACACTCAGTCTTGTGACTAGACATCATAATTACAGTGTGGAGGCTTTAAGGACAAGCCCACGAGAACCATTTATGAAGTGGGGTCTCAAAGAGGTGTAATCCACGGAAAATGGAATCTAGGATACTGAAGGCCATCCCATGCCTTGGTGTAAATTCTTCTTACTATCATAGGTTTATTCAAAATATACTGGTGTTTTATTTTGGTCATGACTAGCCATTCATCATGTCTAGCCATAAATTGACTCAGGACCCCATGTTCTGGAAATTGTAATAGGTCTTTTATAGTTTTACATGGATCATGGAAACAATCTACAATATTCTTTTCAAAACATACTTCACACTTCATATGGTAATAAGATTCATAATAGACTTGGTCTATGGCTGTTTTGTTTACTCCGTAGTCTCTCCACCAGTCTTGCAACCATTCAGCTTGCTGGTTTTTCTACATACTCCTTGTTAATACAAATTTGAGTTTTGTATAACGAATTTCATTATTCTCATTGACATTTAGAATGTCCCACCATAAATTTTTATATCCAGAAAAATTATAAATGGTGTCGGGAAAGATTAAGTTTGGATCATTTCGGGGCCAGAGTGCATCATTATTTATGGTAATTGGCCAATGTGTATTCCTCGTTCTGTTTATGCAAAAAAAAATCTGTGATAGATTTTTCGTCTGTCTCCCCCTTCTGAGCAAATCATTGAAATGTCATGGAATGCATTTTGTAATGATTCTTCTGCTTGATGTGTTGCTGCCATGCTATTGGTGTATGCCATATTACGAATCCATCTAGATCCTTTTGGAAAAACTATTCTTTCAGGAATTAGATGCAAGATATCAGTGTGAGGTTGTAGATCAGCATCTAAAACCTTAGTATTTCTTAATTGTCATGTAGGTTTCCAACTGTCTCTATATTTAGCCCAAGTTTGGTCTTCCCTGATAGACCTCGAGGTTTCCTATTGCTGATTTGAGTCCCATTCAGTAACAATTATCATAACTTGTTCTTGATGCTGGATGTATTCCCTACAAAGAAAATCAGGTAAACAATTTTCAACACCCTTAATATGTTCAACTTCGAAATCAAAGTTACCAAATATAGCTTGCCACTTGGAAAATTTAGCTTCTCCTGGCTTCTTTATATCCTTTGTCAATACCTTTTTAAGAGCTGAAGCGTCTATTCTTAAGAGAAAGGGTTTGTTGTGCAGATGAATTTCAAATTTGTCTATACAATTCCATGATGCTTTTACCTCTTTTTCAATGGTGGAATAGTTCTTTTCTGTAGGGTTCCAAGTGCCTAATACAAATTGCACTATTTGTTCCTCCCCATCCTTCTTTTGTTTAAGAATTCCTCCCCATCTGATGTCAGTGGCATCAGATTCAACAATTTTGTAAGCTTCGTCATCAGAAATATGCAAGATAGGGAGAGATATGACCTTAGCCTTTATATTTCTCACTGCTTTAGTATGTGCCTAAGTCCATGGTGAAGGATTTTTTCTGAGACACTAGTTTAGCAAACTTTTGTCTTTTGCACAATCCTTGTAGAAGTTGTTAACATAATTTAAACATCCAAGAAATCTCTGGAGATGTGTTTTGTTAATAATTTCATCTTGAAATTTGTCAGAAAATTCCAGAGCATGTTTTTGTAAAGATATTTGGCCATTAAATATGGTATGGCCAAGAAACTTGATGGAGGTTTGGAATACCTCAATCTTCTTTTTACGGAGAACCAGATCATTTCTTTTAATCATATGTACAAAAGTTTGGATATGCTTAAAATGGTCTTGGACATTTTTAGAAAAGATGAGTATATCATCTATATATACTATTAACCAATCAAAATAGGGTTTGAAAATGGAGTCCATTACCTTCTGAAGTTTTGATGGTGCATGCTTCAACCCAAAAGGCATCACCTTCCATTCATAATGACCAGTTGGCATGCTGAAGGCAGTTTTGAACTTATCCTTTTTCAGTAATGGCAACTTGCCAAAGCCCTGATTTTAAATCAAACTTTGAGAAAAAAATTGCACATGTGATTCTTCCCATGGGATCTCCTTTGCGTGGAATTGGATATGTGTTATTTGCTAAAACAAAGCTTAAGGGCTTATAATTTATTATGAGTCTTGGTATACCTCTAACTTGTTCAACCCTTTTATTGACATAGAATCCATAACAATTCCATGGGCTGTCAGATTCTCTGATCAACTTTTTCTCCAATAGTTATTTTATCTCTTTTTCATAGAGATCTCTATATTCTTTGTTCGTTGGACTAGCTCTGCTCTTGCAATGCCTTCTTGTATATTCTGCCTTATAGGGCAGCTCAACTAAATATTGCTTCCTGTGCCAGAAAGCATTTGGTTCTTCGATGCAACATTCTTCTTCAATCTTTTTTTTGACCTCAACAATATTCTTCTG
Source organism: Pinus taeda (assembly GCA_000404065.3). Lineage (NCBI taxonomy): Eukaryota > Viridiplantae > Streptophyta > Pinopsida > Pinales > Pinaceae > Pinus > Pinus taeda. The sequence goes on along the minus strand of APFE030585335.1, from coordinate 143,447 downwards.
ATTTACTGGATTTTTTAACTGTTCAGAAACTTGGATCGTGGACTTTAAATCTTTGAGGTCCGTTAGCTTGGATTCAGCTTTGTCTAATACTTTCATTGCCTGGACCATTGTAGATATTCTTGGATTTGAGATATAAGGCATCTCAATCCTCTTGGGAACTCCTCTAGAAGTTGGAATAATGATCAAATATCCTCCTCGATTTCCTTTTAGTCTAATCAATCCATGTGGTTCTACTGCTGCTAGAAAAACATTGCTTAAGATGCAATCAACTAGAATATCAACAACTGCAAATTTTAATTTTATACAATGCCGCTCAAACAAATTGAAGCTTTGGGCACTTCAAATTTGAGGGTTTTATTACCCAAACCGATCACCTTCCTGTTTGCAGACACCCAATATTTTGCTGGAATTACTTTGGTGTTGAGTATACTTACATCTGCACCAGAGTCTATAAGTGTAGTTAATGAAAACATTTCATTCTGTATACATAAATTGATATGTACATGGCGTTGTTGATATTCTATAACTAGGATTCTCATTTCTTGAAATCCTGCAGTGGGATCCTTCTTTCCTTCAATTATCTCAACATTTGGTCTGTGATAGACTGGTGTATCATATTCATCAAATGGATTTGTAGTAATAGATTGTTTTCCTTTTTCTAGTCTTTCAACATGAAGTTTTAAAGCAAAAATTTAAGATTTAAGATTGTGTATTTCTCTACTTACCCCCCCCCCCCCAAGGTGAGTGAGCGAACCTTATATTGTTGCTTATGCCTTTGAAAAGACTTAGTGTTCTGTTCATAGGAAGCATCTATGAATAAAGATTTCTTCAAAGGTCCCTTATTAGAAGAACAGAGTTGATCCATAAAAGCATCTATCTGTGAGATGATTTTTCATTTCCCCATCTTCCATTGCACGAATTTGTGCCAATACCTTCATCTCTTCTTCTTCAGATTGTGCCATAGGCACCTTTTCCTTATGCTGAATAGGTGGCATAACATATTCTAAAGATTCATTGGAATAGTCAGAATCAGAATTAGTAGAATAATTACAATTACATTCGTCTGAGTCTAAACAATTGCATGGCAGGGCATGAAGATTTAATTCTTCATATTCTTCATCTGACGCATTGTCAGAAGAAGACTAGTATAATCAGTAGATGAATAAATAAGTTGCTACTGCTGACCTTGTTCTCGGATCACTACATTTGGGCAGTGATCTGTCTTGTGATTTCTGGACCTGCAATTCATACAAAGAATTAGGGTCTTTGTCTTGACTATTTTCTTTTGCTTGTGTAGAGGTTGTGATTTCTTACCTCTATTTTTCTTTGATTATTCTCCTATTGGGCACTTATTGGAAGTGTGTCTAGTTTTCCCACAAAGCCAACAAGTTAGCTTGTTCCACCTTTCTTGTTTTGAACCGTGCAAGTGGATGTCTAAAGGCTTATAATAGTGAGTTCTTGGAATATATTTGTAATAGCCCTTGCGAGGCTTGGGAGCCATGGAAGAGACTCTCCTTGTTCTTTTGTGAAATTTGGTTGTTTGTTTTCTTTATTTCTTGGCTCTTCTCTTGGCTTTCCTTTTCTTGACTAATGGGTCATCTATGCTTAAGCCATACCTACTACAAATAGATTTACTATCTAGAAATCTAGATAGCTTTTCAAGAGATTTATTTACTTTAGAGCTAGTACACAAACCAACCAAAGCTTTTGTAATGATTGAATAAATTTCTCCCCAGGTATAAGATTCAAAAGGCAACTGAAAAACTTCTTGCAGACATATATAGTCTACAAATCAGGAGGGGAGTGCTGCAAGATATACCTGCTTCCAAGGAAGATTTTTAGAATCCTTTACCTCATATATTTGCTGCATCCAATCCCTGTGGAAATCTTCATACTGAGACATCTTATTACATTTTAGATTTTTTAAGATAACTTCATGTTTATCTGCTATCTTAGTTTCTGAACTACACCAATGCTCTAGAATCATGGAGGTTAAAGCTCCAATCATATTATTCTGTGTAGTTCCATCAGTATTCTGTATGATATCTCCTACTTCATCTTTAAGCAGCTAATCCTGCATCTTTTGTACCAAAGCTGGAGAGGATTCTGTTTCCCACCACCTTAACAGTGTTCCAGTAAAACATTGAATAATAGTTTTGCACGCTTCTATTTCATTTTTCCCTCTAAGACACATTAATTTATACTCAGTGAACATCATGTCAATCATCTATCTTATTTGGCCAACACTGAGATTGTCTATATTCCACTCTCTATGGGAATCAGGAAAAAAAGTGCGGGCTTCTAAGAGCTTCCCTTTGCCACTTAGATCTGGAGCAGAATATCTGTTGAATTGACTTTCTAAGGGCTCATAGATAGGAAGGACTTCAACTTCTTTTTCCTCTTCTTTGAATAAGGATGCTAAAGAGATGTGTTCTGAAGACTCGGCTTTATCTATCTGAGGCGATGCAACTTCTTTTGGAAATAGCTGGGGAAATTTGTCAATAGGTCTAACAGGGTCTTGGATCTTCACACTCCTTTTATGGCTTGTCAATTTTAGACATAGTCATTTTGTCTACTTTCTCAACCAGTTCATTTATCAATCCTTTTGTAGACCCAAATTAGTCTATCATTCTCTCTTCTACTTCTTCTATTTTACTTAGAGATTCTCTAGCATAAGTTCCAACAACTAAAGATGAATATTGTATATCATTTAAAGACTTATTTACATCATTTATTGAAACTTCAACAATATTGAATTGTTCTTTGACTTCTGAGGATTTTGTTGTTTCCATCTCAAGGCCTTTTACAACTGTATTGGTCCAGTTTATTTATTCACTGACCTTCTGTATTCTTCCATCAATTCCTAGAGCATTTTCATCTTTTAAGACCAGAGGTATGGCCTTTGCAGTGCTTTGGCCTTCTCCTAACATAATGCCTTTGTAAGGAGGAAATGTGGATACAGTTTCAACTTTACTGCCATATAGGGCTGACCAAGAGTGTAGAGATGAAGTGGAGGTTGCAACATCAGTCATCATGACTTTTTCTGGTTGTCTCTTGCTATTCCATGAATAAAATGATGCCCGAGAATTTGTATCATCCATATATTTCTTCCAGGCTTGAGACAATTTGATTTTTTCTTCAACATAATGACTTAGGCCAAAATGTTCGGCCTCAGGACGGGTAAATAAGTCCCAATTCAACATTGCTTTCATCCATTGGGCACCTATTTTATGTTTTGGACATCCATCCATTAATATAAAAAAAAAATTGCATCTCCATTACAACTATCTTTTTACAATCATCTGGGATTGGACCAAACCTTGATTGAGGGATTAGGCCATTTGCTTGTTCTAGGTAGCCTAGTCCATATCTCGGCTTTGTTGGCCTCATCATGCTGAAAATTTTTGTTAACCTTTGATCTTCATTTTCCCAGGTAGTTATCTCATGCATCATCAAGACATGTTCAAACTCATGAGGGAATGGTATGTCTGAGTATTTTGGATTAGGATAAGTATTTATGGATGTAGAGGGTGGTGCTTCACCAGTCCTAGGATGATGGTTTTCATGTATAACTAATTCAACAAGATGACTGAGATTAACAACAGAATTGCATTCTGGACATTTGACTTCTAGGGAAGAAAAGTTAACTATCTGGGCAAACTCAAATAATGAAACATGTTTACAAGAATTTAAAATAGAACTTGAACAGGTTGTATCTACAATATCTGAATTTCTGTACAAATGAGAACTTCTGTAGGCTTGGTCTATTCTTCTTCAATCTATGGTTGATCTTATAGGAAATGAAAGAATAGTAGAAGATGGTTCTTCATGGATATCAATAGAAGTTATCTTTTTCATGGCAATAGGTTTGGGATTTGACACCACCCAGTGTTTTGGGAAAGTAAGGTCTTCCCATCTGATGGTTTGGTGTTCGATCTTTTGATTTCTTGAATCTGTTAACACCACCACACTAGCCTTTGAATCTTTACTAGGTGCATGAAGTACTGCTGGATAGAGTGTATTGGTATGCCTAAAGCATCCTCTGGTTTGGATAGCAATATTATGTCTTTTCTTGGCCATATCAAATCTAGTTGTTTGGATTTGTAACTGAAGGATACTTTCGATTGTTTCATCATGTACATATACAAAAAAGTTTGGTTAACAATGAAAGTAGACAGGGCCATTGGACAGAGGGGCGACAATACCTCCTATCAGTGAATCAGTGTTTTTATTGCGAGTCAAATCTCTGACAGTAGCTAAGACAAAAGTATTTAGACCCCGGTGTTTCAAAGCATGAATCCCAATTCTTATACAACCCAAATGGAGAAACTGGGTTTTTAACCTCTTTGCTTCAGCTTGAAGTTGTTTTGGATCTAATAGAGGAATGGACTATACGCAATCAGAGTTCTCTTGGATTTGACTAATTGACTCTTTAATGGATATTTTAGTAGCTACTTTTAAATGAAAGATTGAGAGATCTAAATATACTTCAGAAGCATTTATGCTTGGAAGCTGCCATCTAGCCAATGGCTATGACTCTTCATAGTTTAATTTGGTTGAATTTACAATACGACTACTGGTAGATGTGAACATATCCCCGAGGGGATTCTCTTAAGTAGATGATTCTCTTTCTTCTAACTCTAAAAAAGAAATAGATTGTAGAATTGAGGCTTCTGTGATCCATCATAGTTATAAGAAGAATTTCGGCGTAAATCACATATAGAAGACATTTGTCTACGCGTTTCGAACCAACCAGTGTGGTTCATCATCAGGACAAGTTGAAGAAACAGATCCAGTCCAGCAAGTTAAATAGTTTGAGCAGAGACTCCAACGGCTAACAAGATAAACGACTAATTTGACTTGAGGCCCAGGTCAAATAATTAATATTATTATTATTTTTAGAACTAAGATAAATTAGGTAAAAATAAGTAAATGGATGGTTTCTATTTATAATAATTCATTTATTTATTCAAAATTAAATAATTAAATACATATATAAATATTATAATAGGATTAAATATAATAAATAAATACGAAAATAATCAAGAAATAGATTTTCTGAAAGGTTTCATTTAATATAGAGTGTTCTCTGAGTACTAACCTAAACCAAACTCTATTTAAAACATACATAAACTATAACACACATAATATATATTCTATTTAGCACATTTATTACAATTTTAACACATTTATTATAATATTGTTTGTGCTTAAAAATCTAAACGTTATGTATTTTGATTTTTTTGATAATAACTATTACTAGTAAAATGATAAATTTCTATATATCAATTTAGTGTACCAAAAAGAATAATAAAACACTCTAATTACCTAATCTCCATAACTAAAACATACAATATTTCTAAATTTCTAACCAAAACTAATTAGAAAATATACCAAAAAAAATTAAACAAAACGTTAGTACCCCTTGCAAATTTAATAATTTATACATAACACACAACTAATATATTGTTTAATTCACCAATGTGCACTGCTATAATAATCGCCCATTGAGGTGGTTCCCATCATTGTTGGTTCCATGGTTGTGTAAATTGTGTTCAAAATTACAGTCCATCAAATATACCCAATCAATATATTAAGAGCATAGCAGGGGCGGGAAGAAAGGAACAGGGGCTTTGAGCACAGCACACCAGTCGGTCGTTTTGTTGATGTTGCTCCACTCCAGGGACAGGGAGGCTCCGTAGGGTTTTAGTGGACTTGGAAGGGTGCAAGGCGAGAAGAAGGCGCGCGTGATTCATCGTTAATTAAAACACGTACAATCTATGGCGAGTGTGGCAGCAACAATAGATGAAGCGGCTGGTCCGAAACATGTAGATGAATCCCTCTGGTGGGATGACTCATTTGTTTACCTCCTCAATGACCTCGAAACCATATACTCCGCTGCTCCCCCCAACACTGATGCTGTTAATGTTCTTGTAAGTCATACTAGTAATATGTCCACAATATCTTTTCTTCTCTCTCTTGTTATTATTTTTATTCATCATTTGCTGCTCCCTTGACAATTTTTCTGTTTGTTTGTTTTGAATCCCTTTTCGTTCGGTTTTTAAAATTTACGATCAAATTTTCTATCATCGGGGCATGTCGTAAGAAAGGTGAAATGATGCACGATAAAAGTTCATCAGGAGAGAATAGGTTATATATCAGCCAAACTAGACAAGCTGGGAAACACGGGGGAAAGAAGGGGAGTGAACAGTTGGAGTAGGGGATAATCATCTTCCAAATATTGGCAGTAAGTTCGACTGAACAAAGTTGTCATTAGTTGGAGAAGATAAGGGCATTCCTACAATAGAAGGTATGTAATAGCGCATGAATGAATGACTTAAATCATTAGATGGCTAGGAAAACCATCCCCGAGGGTAAAAAAATGAATAATAGCAAGAAAGACTTGTCTGCAGCTGGGAATGGTAATAGGAAATATAATGGCAGTGTTATTTTTAGTCTTACTGTTTTGTAATTTGAAACCCTTGCCGTCAACCGCATGAATTTTACCCTCCGACTGGTGGAATCGATGCTAAGTGGCTATGATAGGGGAATATAATCCATCACTCACCCAGGAATTGCACTTGGTCCCACACACATGATATTGCTCCTTGTATTGAGGGAAAAGCATGTCATAAGTGGAATTTGAACCTGGGTGGGGAGGATAACAACCTCACTTTACCACCCAAGCTAGATCCTATTGACATTATTATTATGTGACATAAGCTTCTTCCTATCACAATGTGGGGATCATGCCATTCGCTAATTTGGGATTATTAAAATGTAGCCACCGTACAACACAACACTTAAGGAAGATTCTTTAGATAAGAAGCTACAGCCTACAGGTGAGGGTATCTATTCCACCAAAGTCGCCCAGGACTCACACCCAGACCCAGACCCAATTGCTTTGAGCAACCTCTTGTGTAGTGAGACAGCCCATGAGGGGCGAAACATGTTTTTGGTTGATTTGAACCTTTCCCGGGGAAATATAACCACCCTCACTTAACCATCAAACAAAGACCTATTGACATTGTTGTTGTTCTAGTCATGTTTTATAATCTCAAGTTTGTAAACGACTTGGAGTTAATTTAAGACATCTTCACTCTTAAATTAATAAAAGGTTGGTTTTGATATACAACCTTTAGTGAAAAGACATGAGGATTAAATAGATTTCTTGACCTATCATATGTAAGATCCCTAACAACAAAGTAATCAACAGATTTGGCACATTTGAGTGTTCTAATAAATTAATCTCAACAAATCACCGAACACAGAAGGGGTCTAGAAAGAAAAAAGTGCAGCCATTTATTGAATTAATTACTGCAAATAATACATGCCAGATTGATAACATAGAAACGCTTGCCAATGGCATGCAAGGTTGCCCATCAAATTAGAAATCAAGACACTGAAGCACAAACGTTAACCCTGGATGGATCCACCAACAAAAGTCTCCTCGGGGTTTTCGTCCTGGGATCAAACTAGAACTGGCCAAGCCGAGTTCTCAACAAAACACAAATAGATAGACAACTCAGGTTGATTCCATTGTCTGGCTCCTATCCCCTTTTATAGGCTTGATGGGCTCTTTAGAAGCCTTATTTTATTGTTTCCCTTGAAAAGCGAAGGCAAATACCATGGGTTGATACCATGGGCAAATACCATGATAAATACCATGGCCAAATACCACGGTAAATACCATGGGCAGATTCCCTAAAAAAGTTTGTGGTCCCTAACAAATCGTGTTGAAAAATGTGTAACTAGGTTTGATCTTCATAAATATGAAATGTACTTTTGATTCTTGTATATTGTAAAATGAAAGAAAATTATTATTATTATTTTTGGAGCATGGGTTTCATGCTCAAGGTCTTTTATTTGATTGGTAAAATACCCATTGAGTGCTTCTAAGGTTTGTCCTAGGCCAAGAAGTCAAAATACCCATTGTCATAAGTTGAGGACTCCATCGGGCACATTGTAACTTGTAAAGAAAATTATTTTTGTCATTAAAAGTGTCAAAATACCCTTCAAGACCAAGTCGGCCTGGCAGTTGGGAAGTCAACCTATTTTGAGGAGCCGCGTCCACCTTGAGAAGCCTATATAAAGGAGGGAACTCAACGTCCTTGAGACACATTCATCACTCACTCATTCAAGCAAAGGAGAAGAGCAAGAAGGCAAGCGAAGAAGGAAGAGGACGAAGAAAGATTATTTTTGGGCTAATTCTCTCTCACATGTGCGAAGAAGAGAAGCTAGGGTTTGTTGCTTCAAGGTAGAAAATCTCTATTTGCTGGAAGAAGGGTCTACTAGGTCACCTACTAGACCTAAACAAGGAAGCAAGGCAAGTGAAGTTGTTGGGAGGCCTTGGAAGGCTAATTTCTCTCACACACGTGTGGATGCAGTAGAAGTTGCAGGGGGCTGAAAATTTCAGACTTGCAGTAGAGGCTGAAATTCTGAAGCTGGGAGTTGAAGTTGTGTTGCTGGAAGAGATTTGACTGTGTTTGACGTGGACAAGGAAAGCACATCATTCAGAAATGTTGGACATTGACTTGGCGGGTATTGGTCTTGGTCGAGAGGTCTTGGAATTCGTCAATTGAAGAATCTATAAGAAGAGAAGATTTTTGTAGGTTTTCCTCTCAAATGGAGAGGTTTTGGCCCTGCCTTGCAGCCTACATGTTCTTGAGTACTATTGTTCTTCCTGTTTTGGTAGTTGTTTGAAACTTTGATGATATTCGAACATAATAATAAGTAAAGAAGCTAACAAAGTAAGAAAAATTAAAAAGACATCACATGCAATTATCATAAAAAGAGAAATCATCTTATCTATTGCCCTATAGATTTCTCAATAATTCGGGAGCGATTGAGGGAGCTATTTAAGATTGGAAATAAGAAATTTTGAGTGGGGCAACTTAATATTCAAGCCTAGGGCCCTAATATTGATATGCAATTCATGGTAATGTTAAATTCCTAAAGTAAAAGTGACATTTTCCTTTATCTTTCATTTTCATCCTTTTACTAAAATTTTTAACATTACCATGAAATGATTCAGGATGTTTGAGAGTGGTTCCGACTTCATTGGATTTCATATGGAGAAAGTAGAACTTTAGATCTCACTCAAAATCCAACAGACTTATCAGTTTTTTCAGGATTTCAGGATTAGGGGGATTGCAATGTTTCCATTGGATTTTGTCATGTATTAGGGTAAGGAACTCGTATTTAATGAAGAGCACCAAGCTCTCTAGTTAATGACATTGGTTGTCGAACTCCTCTATCATGACCCCACTAAAAATGTACCCATCACTCAAACAAAATCTTGACTTGACATGCTACATTTTTTCTATCTTATGCTAATGCTTAGAGGGTGATATTAATGACAAAGATTCCAAGATATACAATGATTTCAATGATATGTAGGTATTTGTTGCAGCGTGATTATTTTGGATGCTAGAGGCGATGTAGAGCCTATTTGTTGATGTATTTTCGGTTCGGAGATGGATTGCACTCTATGCTATTTTTGTTATGTGCACCCTTACATGCTATATAAATGAGAATTTGTAATTTGTGGACACGTGGTTGATGAAGATTATAACTACTAGATGAATGATGCTATATAGTTTAATCCATGTTTTTATGTTTTTATCGCTAATTCATCATTCTACATGCTTTTGTTGACATATATGCATCAAAATATATAAAAATATATATTATATAAAATGTCGCTCCGAAAATTGCTCTCGATCCGAGAGCTTTTGAAAATATCGCTCCTGGCTCCCACTTCCTGCTCCCAAGCAGCGCTGCTCCAAGGGGAAAGCCAAGAAATCGTTTCGTCATCTTCTTCAAAACTAAAGCTTTTGGAGATCACCAAAATTCTTTCAAAATGGGGAGACATGATAAAAAATGGATGTACGCAATTAGTATATGACTTTATTGATGCTTTGGAATGGAGAAGATAGAATTTGGACCAGGAAGGGTTGGTTTGGGTAAGATCTTGAGAATCATGTTAATAAACCATAAATGAAATTGCTCCAATTCATGGTCAAAGAAATGGAATTTTGGGGTCTCAGACCTTAAGGACAATTGTCTTGGAGGACCTCATTGCATTCTGTGGGTAGTTAAACTTCCAATGGTGGTTCATATTCATCAAATGGAGTTAGTACACGAAAGGTATGCACTTAGTAACATAATGATCTAATTATTCCCTGTAGGTCCATGTGGTAGCCATTTCAACTGACCATTATACATTCGAGATGAGGTAGTAACATATGAGAATTCATTAAAGACTTCTAGAAACATCACAAAGATCCTAAAGGGCGCTCAAAATAGTACAACTAATCCTAATTCTAGCTATTAAAAACCTAGTAGGTGGAGCGAAAAGTGTTCACTTGCTTTTGACCATGATAATGGTTCTATAATATTAGTGATTCTAGAGGACATACTAGCCCAGTAAAGAGAGAAACAATTTCTAGAGGACTATAATAATAGACCATAATGCTCTATATCTTCATAAGGAAGGAAGCTTGGATTGTTTTGTAATATGTATTGTAATCTCTGTTATATAAAGTACGAAAGACACAATGCTTCATTTCTTTTTGTGTTTTCCCACATTTGGTTTCCTAGGGTAAATTTTGTGTTTCAATGTGTTCCTTTGCTATTATAGGTTTGTTTTTACCATAGTAGTTAAAGAATCTAGTTGGCATGCTTTATTTCTCATTAAATGACTAAAAATACAAAAAATTAGTTGCATCATTGAGCATGGTAGCTATAAGTTAAGATATGTTTTGGTGTGCCAACCATTGCAATATCCAAGGTGGTTTAAAGGTTATCCACCAAAATCTCAAGGAGGCTTCAGTCATGACAAAGTTCAAATGTTTACCCATTTACGTTGAGTACCTACAACTCCATCACAATATTCTTCGTGAAGACCTTAAGCATTGGGAGAGTTGAAACAAATGGTCATTTTTTGCCTAAATCACACATAATTTTGCCCAAGATCACATATCTTGGTCCTCTTAGTCTAGTTTTTGTTAGAAGATCATAATATAATAAATATTTTCTCATCTTGATAATAACTTGCGATTCCTTTGTATTCTTATTATCTTCTTTTGTGTCTTCTTTTATATTCTATTCATCAAGCAACTAGCAAAACATAAATGCATGAAGATCAAAACAACAATGACATAAGATGTAGGCTCTCAATGAGGGCAAAACCCCTCTTCTAGGGCAAAACCCAAAAATCCTCTTCTCTTCCTTTAGAACCAAATCAAACGAGAGAACTAAGATCCTTTGTTGACAAACAATAAGATCTCCTCCAATCCACCAAGGCAGCCTCCCAACAAAGTCCTTTCAAGATGACAAAAGTCTGCTTCTAATCAACAAAAGTCAAATTTCCTCAAAATTGCTTCAATCACAAATTTCGACCCTCCTGCATCAGAGTTTCAACCTCTACTATAGACCTACAATTTTCGGTCCTTCCTGCAACTCAGAGCCTTTGCACGTGTGATCTAGAAACAAGAGAAAACTTCCTTCTTTTCTTTGCTAGGGTTCCTCCTTTATTCTCTTCTTTGCTAGGGTTCCTCCTTCCTTCTCTAGGGTTTATCTTCCTTTTCAAAGCCTTCTTTACTCCTTCACACCTCCTTTTATTGCATATCGAACTTTCTTTTATAGATTCCACAATAGGTCGAAGTCATAGCTTATATGTAGTGGTTCTGTGAGGTTGAATTCCATTCATGAGGCCGAATTGACAGTTCTTGAGGTCGACTTGGCAGAAGAGGCTCAAATTACATTTTTGACACAGAAATAAATTTCTTCTTTGATGCAATAAGCCCAAGAAGGGTCTAATACAAGATGACAAGGACAATAACTCATGATACAAACCCTAGAATCACACAATGGGTGCTGTGACCTAAATTGAGCATAAAACACATGCTCATAAAATAATATTTTTCTTTTCTTTTACAACATTTTTTTTTCCTTTTACAAGTACATAATAATTATATCATATCATGAGCTAGACAACAATTATGAAGATCGATACTAGTTACATTTTTAACAATTTTCTCGCAAGAAGAGATTATCAAACAATGTATTGGTCCCCCCTTGTGTTCATTGTTGACTCTATTGGGGAGTCCTTTCTTCTTATTCCCATCATTTTGCTTCTAGCATTTGTGCACCCTGACATTCACATTGTTATGTTTCGGATGGGTTTTGTAACTATATTACAATTTATGACTATTCACTAGCTCTCTAGTGTTAGAAAATAAAAAAGGTAGAAAGATTCTCTTATTTTGATAATTACTTGTAATATTCTTGAAGTCTTAATAACTTTTTTTTATATTCTTCTTTTATCTTCTTTTCATCAATAAATCATCAAATCAAAACATGAAGATCAGTGACACTAGATATAGGCACCCAGTCAAGGCTAAAACCCCTGTAGGGGAAAACCCAGTCAAACTCTTCCACTAATCAAATTGAGACAAACCAAGACCTTAGACCTGACCAATAGACCTTTCTCACTCCACCAAGTCAGCCTTTCAAGATGATGAACCAAACACAAAAGTCACACTGCTCCAATCCAACTTCAAATTACAATTTCGGCCCTACTACAGATTTGAAATTTTAGCCTCCCCATCTTTAGAATTTTGCACGTGTGAGTCAAAGAGAGAGAAAAACAACTTCTTTTTGCTTGACAATGTCTCCTCCTCCTTCGTTAGGGTTTTCTCTTTCTTCTAGGAATTTCGCTCTTCTTTTCTACCTCCAGTAACTGTAGATCGAACTTCTTGGTTGGTCCTTCAAATGAGGTCGAATAACTACCAACATGTAGTGAATCTGTGAGGTCGAATTCCCTTGATGAGGCCGACTTGTCCTTCTTTGAGGCCAACTTGGTGGAGGAGGCCCAAATCTCCTAATTAATATCAAAATACATTTCTTCTTTGGTAGATAAAGCCCAAGAAGGGTCTTTTACATGATGATAAGGACAAGGACTCTTGACATAAATCGTAGAAGCCTGCAATGGAGGATTTGACTTAAAAATAAAATAGTAAAGCATGAAACCCATGCTTAATAAATAATTTTCTTTTGTGATAATTTTTTTTTTCTTTTTTTTTTTTGACAAATACATTACATCGTGACTCAAATACAATTATGAAGACCGACACTAGTTACATTCTTCAACACTCTCTCTTAACTAGGGAGGTATTCATAATTACATATATACAAAGGTACATGAAAGATCTTAAAATGATATGCATAATGAAGAGTCACAACACATGCAGTGCTATAGATTAGATACTTGAACGAGGTACTCTAATTGGGTGGGACTAAGGTGTACTAAAGCTTTAGCCACTCTAGATACCATCAGATTTTTAAGCTCTAACACCGACCCAAGGATCTAGGTGCATATCCAAGGTCGAAGCTCCAAGACCAACGCCACCCTCCCTATTTTGGGATTTAGATATCAACACATAGGCCGACCAAATGTCCTCCCAAGCATCTTGTCACCCCAAGATGCTTTATCTCTCCTAATAAACTAAATTAGATACATCCACCAATCCAAGCATGCTTCAAACTTTCAATCTTTTTATGGAGAGAAATTGCACAATCACAACCCCAATCAGTAATAAACCTTTAAGTATATATACAAGTAAACACAAACCTTCGGGGTTCTCAATCATTCTGATGCTACTACTTATATCATCATCAAGTTATCTAAATACAACTTGTCAGAAGCTTTTTTCTTTTATTTCTTTAGTAGCAACAACTAAAACCTTAGTACTTCTCAAGTCTTTTGTTTGCAAAACTATCTGTAGTACTTTCATTCATTCTTTCTTCAAGGTATTTACTATCACTGTCATAATATGCCCTCCCTCTTAATTGGGGATATATACCCTTTCTTCTATCCAAACTCCCTCTCAACTCAACAACTTTATATCTTTGGAGAGACTTCAACCTTTCAAGGCTTTATTTCTTTATTATAGCATTGAGGTTATCTTGATCATCATCATGTTGACAACTTCCTTCATCATGCTTATTCATTATTATCATCTTCAACATCTTGAAGATTATGTATTTGCAAATCTTTAATTGCAAGTATAACCAAATACAAATATACAAAAGCATGAAGTCAACTATATCGTAATCATGTCATTGCAATGAAAGCATCAAAATATTCAAGCTTTTAGACATCAAATACCTAAACCTAGTTAGTTTCATAATTAGCAAGGGTCTCATCTTTTATATATTAGACTTCAACATCTTACTAGGGTTTTGTCATAAACCCTAGACTCCATCTTTGAGACATAAAGCCCTAGTACTATACATCTAAGGTTTCAACAATATTCTCTTAGAATTACATGTCAAACTCTACTAGGGTTTGTTGCAAACCCTAGATTTCATCAATAAAGCCAAATTATGTATATCAACAATCAAATTAGCATACTAGCATCTCATATCTAGGATTCAGTGATATTTATTTCTTTCTACTATTTTGTTGTAAACCCTAGATGCAAACATCAAATTCCAAAATTAGATAACAATTTTGACCATGCTAGGGTTTCAATCATACCAAAGAATATACACCTAGGTTTTCATTCTTAGGACTTTAATTTAGTTATTAAAAGGGTTTTGTTCATAAACCCTAAATCACCAATTTCTAAAAATCTAGGGTTTCATTATATAAGCTAGCCATTAACAACAAACCCTAAAGGACTAGGGTTTTACCACGAAATTATCAAAACCCTAACCTTCAAAAGAATAGGATTTCATTATATGTTTTAGAATTTAACAACAACTCTTAAGTAGACCAGGGTTTCGTTATTAACATTAACATACCATTAGCATCAAGAGGCTAGGGTTTTACAGTGAACCCTAAAGGGTAGGGTTTCAAAAAAATGATCAAATGACAAGAAACACTATAACAAGGGTAGATTAAATCTAATGATTAATCAACAAAAATATTTATGATTCAAAACCCTAGACATAAAGATGTTAGTAATGTAAAGCAAATTTAGTGAGAATGATCATACCAGTAGCATGAAGAAAACTTTGCCACAAAACTTGTAGTTTAAGACATGCCTTGAGTTGTTCTTTAACAAACCTCATAAAGTATCATTTTGAAGGGCTTCCTTTGCAACAAAGCTTCTTTTAACTCAAATCTTTCCTTGGAAGTTTCCTCCATAACCGTTGTGTATTCTACAGGCTTTCCTACTAAGGAAAATATAAAGAAAGGATTATGAGTATACAATACAAATCTCGATGTGAGGAGGAAACCAAACATGAAAGATGAAACAAAGAACAATGTACTTATCTTTTGATAAAATGGTGAAGGCTTCCTCTTAAGCTAGTCCTTTCTGAGGGATACCTACAACTTAACAATCCAAAAAGTTCTAACAAGATATATTAGATCTACGAGCTCTAGAAATCAGAACATAAATGAAAGCATTACAAAACTTAAAATAATGGACTTAGAAGGATATGTAAGAGATACATAATAGTATAAGTCTTTGACTTCACATTCTTCAGTCTTGTTTTTCTTGGGTGGGGCTTCATCAACAATATTTGAATGTTCTCCTTCTCTTTTCTTGTTTCTTAGATTTTCGGGACATTGACGTTTGTAGTGTCCCATCTTATGACAATTGTAGCATTCAATATTTGATAGATCAACCTTCTTCTTTGGTCCTTTAAACTTCTTGTATACTCGATTCTTCTTGTGATGAGCAAAGTAGGTATTTGAAGTGTTATTTTCTTCATCCTCCATTTTGTCACTTACTAATGAGATGCAGGCTTCTTCTTAACTGCATGCATTCCACATTTGTTCAAAGGTTGGTGTTTCTTTCCAACTGCTAATGCCGGATGCAAAAGAGCTCGAAGATTTTGGTAAACCTAGTAGTGCAGCGATCACGAGTTTTTTCTCTGGTACTACTTCATCAATAGCTTGAAGTTCATCTCTTATTCTAGAGATCCTTACAAAATAGGATGATACAATGTCATCTTATTGTTTTTAGTTCATTCTTGAGACTAGCTATCTGACCAATGTTCTTGATGGTAGACAAATTGGAGAGGGCTTTATACATTTCTTGTGCAAAGACTATATTGGATATGTATGGGATTAGATTGTCCTTTACTTCATCTATTATTAGATTCATGGCCAAGATGTTAGTTTCCTTGTATTTTTCCTTTTTTGCATTTCTTAACTTTTCCTTGAGCAAAATCTGAAACTTTATGCTTAGCAAGAATAAGGTCTGTCCTCTTCATATATGCCTTGTAGTTGGAGGATCCTTCTAGCTTATTTTCTTTCTTCATTGAGCTTACCATAGACTTTATAATGTTTCCTTCACTTGATATAGATAGTAGGCTTTTCTTCTTATATAATCCTTTCCTTAATGATTAACTCTTTTTTCAATAGACCTTCAAGATGCCTTTTTCTTTCTTCCTTCACCTTAGCTCTCATACCATGTTAGAAAATTAGAAAAGCAGAAGATTCTCTTATATTGATAATTACTTTTGATATTCTTGAAGTCTTATTAACTTTTCTTTATGTTCGTCTTTTATCTTCTTTTCATCAAGTAATCATCAAATCAAAACATGAAGATAAATGATACCACATATAGACACTCAGCCGGGGCTAAAACCCCTCTCTAGGGGAAAACCCAATCAAACTCTTCCACTAATCAAATTGAGACAAACCAAGACCTTAGACCTGACCAAAAAACCTTATTCACTCCACCAAGTCACCGTTTCAAAATGATGAATCAAACACAAAAGTCAACACTACTTCAATCCAACTTCAAATTAGAGGTTCGGCTCCCATTTTCTAGAATTCGGCCCTACTGCAGATTTGAAATTTCGGCCTCCCCAACAGCTTCAAAATTTTGCATGTGTGAGTCAAAGAGAGAGAAAAACAACTTCTTTTTGCTTGAAAAATGTCTCCTTCTCCTTTGTTAGGGTTTTCTCTTTCTTCTGGGAATTCCACTCTTCTTTTCTACCTCTAGCCACTGCAGATCGAACTTCTTGGTTGGTCCTTCATATGAAGTCGCATAACTACCAATATATAGTGAATCTGTGAGGTCGAATTCCTTTGATGAGGCCGATTTGTCCTTCTTTGAGGCCAACTTGGTGGAGGAGGCCAAAATCTCTCAATTTATGTCAAAATAAATTTCTTCTTTGGTAGATAAAGCCCAAGAAGGGTCTTTTACATGATGACAAGGACAAGGACTCTTAACATAAACCCTAGAAGCCTACAATGGAGGATTTGACTTAAAAATAAAATAGTAAAGCATAAAACCCATGCTTAATAAATAATTTTCTTTCATGATAAAATTTATTTTTCTTTGTTTTGATAAATACATTACATCGTGACTCAAATACAATTATGAAGACCGAGACTAGTTACATTCTTCAATATTTAGCTCTTTTTGTTTTTTGTAGATTAATGATAGGAGTTGCTTTTGCAATCTCACTATGTATTTACGTTGGTTGTTTATGAATCCTGTTGACCTACAATTGTTGCCATTCATTGGACATCTATAAACTTTTCTTATCTTATCTAAGTCCACACTTTTCCATTTGAAATGGTGTCCCAAAACAATGATCAATATTTGGATCTTTTAAAATAAATGCAAACTTAGAGCGAAACTTACCTTTCACCTCATTCATGCTGTTGTAATAATATTCTTGCATGTCCTTCAAAGCTAAAAAAAATTCTAGGTGCATTCATCATATTTGTCACAAACGAATCAGTGCCCCTTTGACATTATTGAGCTTCCAGGCTCGTCCTTCTTCTTGGCACAATCATAAGAATAATGCCCTTTTCTCCATACTTATAACTAACCATGTTCTCCTCTCTCTTCTTGTTAGCCTATGATGGAGTTGGCTATAATATTCCGAATAGAAATATTAAGGGATAACAGTAGTGAAATCATACACATGCAATAAAAATTGTACACACATGTAAAAATACCAAATCACGGCAGAAATAACACCCAAAACGTTGAACCTTTTTATTAAATTAATCAGATGGAGTACAATGAGTAGGAATGGAAGAACCTGGGCTTGCTACAACAAGCAAGGCAAGATCCCAGGTGAATAAGATGGTACCCAAATGCTGGAAATAACTCTACTACATAATTTGCGTCCATCTAGAAAACTGTTGTTGCCGCTAGAAAGGAACTATTGATTTAGCCCTCCAAACTGCTCCAAAAATTCTGAGAAATTAGCCACAAGCACTACTCCACTAGCTCAACAAAACCCATAAATATTTCGCGAACCCAAGTGGTGAAAATGGTCCCCGAAATAATTGTGCCCTCCTCCAATAATTTCTATTGCTGAATGCAACTAGGAATTCTGCCCTTAGGAGTGCTCAGAAAATTTTGCCAAAATTAATCCTAGCCTCCTCTCATAAAACCCACAAAAACTCAGAAAGGGTTTGGGCTGAGTCCAACGTGCCTCAGTGACCCCAATTTATGCGTGGACCTCTAACTGGCTAGCAAAACTGGTTGTAGATGAAATCTGCTACAAAATGCTCCTATCTCTCCTAGAAAATCTCCTTCCCAAATTTTCCCTTATTCCTTCGTAGTCACACCATAGATTCTCCTTACCGAAGTGATTGCGTAACAATGCCCTGTGAGCCCCTACACCGGCCAAGAATTTGAGCAACTTAGCTCTCCCAAATGCCTCACCAACAAACCTGCAAATTGACAAGAAATTCCATCCCTCTTTGTGGAAGGATTCTTTGCTAATTGGCTAGCCCGAATTCCCCCTTTTGCTAGCCCTCTCAAGAGCAACAATTTCTCTTCTGCGTCCAAGGGAAACTCGCTCCAGCTGAAGGAAATGGCTGTAAATGTGCCCAATGGAAACTCTGAACTGAGCTCCCCAATTGCCTCAATAGGGAGACACTCAAAGTTCTCCGAAATGAGGGTGAAATTCCTGCTCGAGAATTCCTTGTGTTGAAAAACACAATTGTCTTGGCTAAACGACTCAAGAGAACTAATGTTAAATTGTCAAATGATCAAAAAGTACCAAATGGAGACCTCCAAGCTCTATTTATAATTGTTGGTCCTCTCTCCCTTGGTGGTCCCCACCTTCCACTAATTCACACCCGTTCCTTTCTCTCTCTCTTCTCACTAGTGCGAATTGCTCCATTGGGTCGAATTTCTTTCTCTTGTAGCCCCCACATTCCACTAAAGCTATAATTTTCTATTTCTCCTAAGTCCCATATGCCAAAAATGTCTCTAATGCCCAAATTACAAAATTGTGCTCTGCTTAGCACCTCCCTAATAATCTCCATTAATCCCCTCAAATAAAAAATCAAAATTGGGGATATTACAATCCTCCCCACCAAAACTTGCTTGTCCTCAAGCAATCCCTGAACAAGCACCCGCTCTGATTATGGATCCCAACTGTCACTGCAAACTATACCAGAGTCCCAAATGTGCCACTGGATCGTCCCTGATCTCTGGACTGTCCTGTAGTGAAGGAGTTCCTCAATACCAGGATCCCAAGCCAACTTGATCAATGTGAAGCACCCCTTGCTCCACTCACTATCCTACCAAATATAAGCGTTAGAAGCCCTCTGCATACTGCCAATAAATAGAGCATTCCAATAACGTAAAACCAAATCCATATCGTCATGAAGCTGCCCTATTGAGTAGTCCATCTCATGCACTTTGATGGTGGACCCCTTAAGATACAACCCAATCCTTACGCGAATGAAGTTTCCCTTGCATGAGCTCCTTCTGTTGACCAACCTGCCATGCTAATGAAGTCCCCCACACCATCAGTGAGTCACTAACGCCTAGTGGAAGATCTGAGTGACCTCCCCCTGTAGCAGCTAGCTCATTCCTCAAGGTCGTTGAGCTGTCAAGTACTGTGATCACTGGGTCCCATGCTAGTCTCTGAAGGAAACTGTCCTACCGACCCTACAACACTTTGGTCATCACTGACCACCTAATATGCTCGTACCAAAGCCTCCTATCCTATAACTCTTGACCATAATATATGTGACGATCGAGGCTATGCCCAACTTGCCCAAGCAACTAAACAATGCAGAGCCTATCTCTCTTTGATTGGCCCCAATCCTGAGCTGCAACCTGCCTCGCTATATGATGAAGACCTCGGTGATCCCCCATGTGTCAACCTAAGAATGAACCAGATCACTTGCTATCCAAACTGTAATCACTAAGAAATGGAGTGTCCCATCAATCGACTGGATCCCTAGATCCCATAACCATACTAGAGGTCCACAACTCCCAATCCTCATTGCCTGCTACAGTGAGATGCAACTAGCTACTAGCATTCCTTTGTGCCTTATCTTTGACCCCTGTATGTATCCAATAGATGGGCACCAACCATCAAGAATTTCTACCGCATATGACAAATAACACCGCTCTTGCTAGACCACACAATGAAATCTGCTTTCCTAGCTCCCGATGATGTACCTGGATACTGCCTGGAGCTTAGGCATTCTCCTGCCAATGAGGACTACCCTAGCTTGTACCTCGTGCTCGCATAACACCTCGGGTTGTCTTGTCGATAGTGCACCCTACAACTCACTCATGGTCACCTCCCTAAGCTTGCACCCATCAACTTGTGCCCTGATCAAATGCCACCACTGAGAAGTTTCTCCCTGGATACATTGTGTCCTAACTAACTGTCTTGAGTGAGCCTCTTGTGTCTTGCTGCTTGTGATGAAGGTATTAAGGGACAACACCCAACTCCTTTGCACCTGCAAACAATGTAGAAGTGGGAGAGGTGCGCGAGTCCCCATTGATAACATCAAATGATTCTCGTCCGCGTCCTCATTGATCCTGGGTGATCGATACCCAATGGCATGCATATCGTCTCTATCAGGCGAACTCCTTGGTGGTAATGCTCCAAAATCCTAATGCGAAGTATCACACATCACTACATACGGCTAAGCATCCCTGTGCTCCCTTGCATAAGATCATGTATTTTCGTGCCCCTTGGCATACAAATGCACCCAGTTGCACACCTCTATGCATTGCTGGACACCACTACCAATCGCCATAACATCCTGAATCATCTGGTATCCCTCCCGTGATGAAGTAGTTGTCACTCCATGTGAAACCTTAAGGTGGTGTGAATTGCTCCTCCTACTCCACAGTGTAAGCTCGCACAAAACGACATTCCTTCGCGCACCTCTATGCTCCTTTGCAAAACACTGAACTCTGTGGCACGACTCTACGCACCACAGAACACCTACGCCAACTGCTGCACCACCCTGCATCCTTAGCCATCCCACATGCGTCCATGCACCCACTACTCTGCTAGTGAATCCATTACATGCTAACGAAAATGATACTACTGTGTCTAGCCTCAGTAGCTCTTGCGTCCATTTTGCCAATAAGAGACCACGGTCTCCATACAATGCCCTGATGGATGGCACCTCCTTTGACCAGCCCTTGCCATAGTATGTTGATCATCCTACGATCTCATGTATGCCCAACACCCTCGGCCAACCCGCGGAGTCTGCCTGCCCCCTGTCAATCCAACTCGACACTAGTGCTGATGGAGAATTGAAAGTGTGTGGGCGCTCCGTCACCAGATCCATTTTACTGCTAATACCATCACTAACCAAGCCCATGTTGTGACGGGGAATCCCACCTGGATCCCAACAATAATCTGGCCCTCGTACTCCCCTAGTAATCCACAACCTCTGCTGAAATACGACCATGGATGTACCCAATTACCTAACCTGCTCCATCAGGTACCAGCGTAGTACCTCTCGCCATCCAATCCCAAAGGAGGGATGAAATGTACAATCTCCTGTGTACATAACAAGCCCTCCATTTCGATGTTGTGCCATACTCAACTACAAGGTGCTGACCCCTGCTAACCTGGTCATCCCCTATGATCTGTCTAGACAACTTCACATCTCTCCATCCAATGCATAAGGGTGAGACAATAATGTTGTGAACCCCGTCAGCGTGCCTCTGAAGCGAATTGTGTTGGAATCCCAATGTGCGCTCTTTGCGTTGCCCCTTGTCAATGTTTAGCCCCAAGGACGGCTGCACATCTGCCTCCATCACGGCCTCAACTTGAGCCTCCAACTGCTCCTTCACCGACAACCCATCATATAAAACATCCTCACCAGTTAGCTGTAGGTGATTGTCTTCTGACAACTATGTCATAGATCTAGATGCCTCTGTACCTATCGAATCCTCATCAACGGTGAAGATGTCTCCCGACACCTCATTAACCTGTGGTGCATTGCTATCACCTGAAAACTCAGTCACAACACTGGGTACCTCATCAATTGTCGACATCTCATCAACGGATGTATGCTCAACTGTCTCCTTGCCAACCATGGCATCTTTAACTACTTTTTCATCTTATGCCTTGATCCTCCTCATCATCCTTGCATAATTCCATTGAATTCCCACTGATTTGTGCATGTCTCTTAGTTCACAAAACTCCCCAAAGGAGAGGGAGGCCTGAATGTCATGTCCCAATGATTGTTATGCGCTCCAATTTGCTGCCAATAACTCCACATCAGTTGCAATCATGTCTTGCCATCTTGATGCATTATCCATAACTTTGGGCATAGTGGATCTGTTGTATAATTGAGAATAGTCCTGATTCCCAATTGTGGTATGAATTAGCTACTCCCCCATATCAATCATCATTTGTTGCATCCTAATGACATCATTCAAGGTTACTGCCATGTTGTTGATTTTAACCTTTCTTTGGATCCCATGATTTCATAGCTATTTATTATGGTCTTGTCATCATTTGGCTTGAGGCCCACAATTGGCCAAGATCATGGCTTTGATACCACTGTAATATTCCTAATGGGAATATTAAGGGATAATAGTAGTGAAATCATACACATGCAATAAAAATTGTACACACACGGAAAAATACGAGATTATGCCAGAAATAACACCCAAAATGCTGAGATTTTTTATTAAATTAATTAGATGGACTACAATGAGCAGGAACAAAAGAACTTGGGTTTGCTACGACAAGCAAGGCAAGATCCTAGGTGAATAAGATGGGGTATCCAAATCCTAGAAATAACTCTACTACCAAATCTGTTTCCACCCAGAAAACTCCTACTAGTGGTGGAAAGTAATTGATGGTTTAACCCTCCAAACTGCTCCAAAAATTCTGAGAAATTAGCCACGAGCACTACTCCACTAGCTCAACAAAACCCAGAAATATCTCGTGAACCTAGGTGGTGAAAATGGTCCTCGAAATAATTGTGCCCTCCAATAATTTTTGTTGTTGACTACTGAATGCAACTAGGAATTCTGCTTTGAGGAGTGCTAAAAAAATTCCGCAGAATTAATCGTAGCCTCTCATAAAACCCACAAAAACCTAGAAAGGGTTTGGGCTGAGTCCAACATGCCCCGGTGACCCCAATTTGTGCGTGGACCTCTAACTGGCTAGAAAAATTGGTTGAAGATGAAATCTGCTACAAAATGCTCCAAATCTTTCCTAGAAAATCTCCTTCCCAAATTTTCCCTTATTCCTCTGTAGCCACACCATAGATTCTCCTTGCCCAAGTGATTGTGTAACAATGCCCAGTGAGCCCCTGCGCAGGCCAGTAATTGAAGCAACTCAGCTCTCCTAAATGCTTCACCAACAAACTTGCAAATTGACAAGAAACTCTAACCCTCTTTGTGGAAGGATTCTTTGCTAATTGGTTGGCCCAAATTCCCCTTTTTGCTGGCCCTCCCAAGAGCAACAATTTCTCTTTTGCATCCAAGGGAAACTCGCTCTAGTTGAAGGAAATGACTGTAAATGTGCCCAATGGAAACTCTGAACTGAGCTCCCCAATTGCCTCACTAGGGAGACACTCGAAGTTCTTTGAAATGAGGGTGGAATTCCCACTTGGGAATTCCTTGTGTTGAACAACACGGTTGTCTTGGCTAAACAACTCAAGAGAGCTAATGTTAAATTGTCAAATGATCAAAAAGTACCAAATGGAGACCTCCAAGCTCTATTTATAATTATTGGCCCTCTCTCCCTTGGTGGTCCACCTTCCACTATTTCGCACCCTTTCCTTTCTCTCTCTCTTGTTACTAGTGCGAGTTGCTCCATTGGGTCAAGTTCCTTCTCTTGTGGCCCCCACATTCCACTAGAGCTATAATTTTCTATTTCTCCTAAGTCCCATACGCCAAAAATGTCTCTAATGCCCAAATTACAAAATTGTGCTATGCTTAGCACCTCCCTAATAAAATCCATTAATCCCCTCAAATAAAAAATCAAAATTGGGGATATTACATTGGCGTTTATCTCATGAGCATGCTTGTGTTAGTGAGGTGCATCTTGACCATGAGTGGATGGAGAAGCCTAGTGGTCCTTTTGATGTTTATCATTATTCTCCTTGCTTTTCTTGTTCAACTTTTTGTAGACATCTTGTGGTTATGAGCACATTCTTGGTCTTAGAGTTGATAATTGGGCATGGTTGAGCTTAGTAAGTACTAAGAAAATTACTTAACTTGAGCTTCTCATTTCTTGAATAATTACAAACATACTTCATGAGTTCTAGTAACTCTTTCTCATATTCTTTAATTCTCTTTGGTTGCTATCAAAGGTTATGGTATTTCATCAACTTTTGCTCACAATGATGTTCAAATAAGTAATTTGGTTGAAGTAGTATTTACACTTTCACCACAAAAATCTTTCTTTGTTTCTCTTCAATGTGCTTTAGTTCTCCCATCATAGGGATTTATTTCCTTATAAAATAAATAGTCTTGTCATTGTATATTTGGATAAACCATGGAGCTTGGAGTGTTTCTTCATCTCCCATAGTAATGTTTTTGCCTCTTTAGTGTCTAAGGGTGCATGCATTTCTAAATGTATTAGTGTGTGCGTGTAGTCCAGGATAATTAGCTTGAATGGATAAATAGGACATTTAGCGGTTTTTACCAATGTGAGAACATAGTATTAAGATTGATGATTGCTTGTGCATTAAATCTTAAGACATGGATGTAGCCTTTTGTCTTGTTAATTAAAGAACAAGCTTCCACTTTTGTGTCTAAGGGTTCATGTATTTCCGAGGTAATCAATGTATGCATGTAGTCAAGGATAATTGATAACAATGGTACATGTAAGTTTGGACAACCTATATGGGTAAACTAAACCTTCCAACTTCAAACATGTCTAGATTAGTGCACCTCTTGCTCATTGGACTACCCTTGAGATTCAATTGAGCAGCCAAGGTTCTATTTAAAGTATCTTTCCTTTGATCTTGGATGGGAGGAGAGTAGGGCCTTCTTGATTTTACACTTCCTCTAGGATTGTACATCTTGATCCCTTTTGTTAGTTTTCCTTCAAACCTAGCACCCGACACTTCTAGATCTCCTCGCTAACCCCTTCCTTAGGCCTAACACATTCACTTAGATGCCTCTCTTAATCTTGTGCTGTTGTATGGTGTCTTCTCCTTTTCCTTAGGCTTGCTTGCATAACTTTACAGTGAGCTAAATCCCTAACCCCAGTCTCCAAAGTGAATGATGGTTGAGGTTAGATCTCGCCTCCCTTGAGATCAAGGGCTGAGATTAAAACATAATCATTAAAGTAATTTACTTTACTTTTCCTAAGTTTACTTTAGCTTAATAAGCCAACATAATAATCATGTGCTTTTGCAAAGTCAAACTTAAGGCGAAGTTACCAAAACAACTTCCTCACACTAGAGCAAGTGTCTGAGGAGATTTTGGGCGACTTTTGCAAACCTAGACACTTAGGCTTGTGCAAAATTACATGCTTGAGCTACAAACATCAACACTCCCTCCTAGCGAGGGAGGTACTTCTGCCACATTGAATTGTCTTCGATCCTCGAACTACATCTGTTGCCTTGGCTACTCCCTTTGAATTGGAAACCATCCTTGATATCTGGTTTGGAAACATCCTCAAAATCTTGTTTTCCTCGACATGGTTTCTAGAAGACTCTTGCTTTTGAACATCCTGTTAGTTGCTTTTGAACATCCTGTTAGGTCATCTCATACTAAGAGACCTTCTTAACAGACATGAGGGAATTTATTGACTCTTCCTCCCCTTTTGAACCTAAAGTTTGACTCTCTCTGAGATGCTCAACCTTTGTAGTTACCCGCTCCTTGTTCTTTGTCACTATTCCTTCTTGTGGCCCTCGTGCTAAGTCCCTCTGGCACTCGCAAGAGGCTTGTTGGTTTATAGATTCGCAAAGATTTTCCTTGTGGGTCTATCTTGGTCCTTTGAGACTTCCACTAAAAATCCTTCATATCATGCTCTGTGAACCATTACTGGCTCATGCTTGTCGCAACAATTTCTCTCCTTAGCGACTCTACATCCTCTCGCTGCTATTGTTTGGCCTGTTGCAAACTTGTTTGCTGGCCTACCTGCCACTTTGCCCCAGCTTGGTGCTCCTACTTATGGTCTTGGCCTAGTCTCTCTACCTACCTGCATATCTCATAGTTTACCTGTCTCATAGCTCTGTGTACTCCCTGCGATACTACACCTACTTGTTGATTGACGACTCGATCGCTGACTACTGTTGCGGCCTCCCCCCTCGCCCCCTTGCAGCAACCTTCGGCCTGATACTCTATCTCAGTCTGTGCTGTTTCTCTGTGGCTGAATGTTCACATTACGGTTGTTGCACTGGTTAATTGTCAACTCTCGCTTTGATAACCTTGTTCAACAACATCACCTGTCGCTTGGTCATCCCACATTCCTGGTGTTGTTGTCGTCCTCTTTTGTCTATTGTTTGCACCCGAAAACCCATATCGCCATTACCACTTTATCACTGTAAAAAAATGGCGGTTGCAAACTTCTGTTTGCATTGACATTGTTGGTTGCTACGACTCAGCTACTCGCTCGCTAACACCTGATCCAACTAGTTGTCCTCCAGTGCCTCAATTCACCTATTGTTTGCCTCTCTTCCACTCGTTGTTTTGTTTGGTGCGGCTCCATCGGCAATTGGCAGCCACCACAACTGGGTGCGGTAGGCTATTGGCTGGCCTGTTAGCTACCATTGCCCACCTCCCTTTAAAAACATAAACTTAGCTATATTTTTTTAAAATTTCTTTCAAAACTTTTGGGTTTCAGTTGTTGTATGGCCCTGTCGTTTTTTTGGTTGCCATACAATCTCAACCCCTTCAAAAAAATTCTCCTCATATGATTGCAGACGAATTTGGCGCTTGCGATTCATAGATTGGTACCTTAGATTTTAAGCTTTGATACCATGTTAGTTTTCATGCAAACCTAGCACTCAACACTTAATTTCTAGTAGATTACAAATCTACTGATTAATTGCATAACTAGGTTCCTAACACAATAAATTCAATAGAAACAAAATATACCAATCTTAATCACGAAAAGATGACCCAATAGATTCTACCCCATCACAGTTCTTCATTAAAATTCAGAACGAACTTGGGCTCCTTTCATTAGAAAATGGCCCAACTGAGGAAATACATACAACCACTGGATCTGACCTAACTGATCAAACCCTCCTTGGATGATCTAGATCTCCTTGCTGCCCCCTTACTTGTACCCAACACATTCACTGAGATGCCTCTCTCAATCTTGTGCTGCAATATGGTATCTTCTCCTTTGCCTTAGCCTTGCTTTCATAACTTTATATTGAGCTAAATCCCTATTCCTTAACCCTAATCTCCAAGGTGATTGATGGCTGAGATTAGATCTCACCTCACTTGAAATCAAGGGCTGAGATTAAAACATAATCACTAAAGTAATTTACTTTACTTTTCCTAAGTTTACTTTAGCTCAATAAGCCAACATAATAATTATGTGCTTTTCCTAAGTCTAACTTAGGCTAAGTTACAAAGACAACTTCCTCACACTAGAGCAAGTGTCTAAGAAGAACTTGGGCGACTTTTGCATGCCTAGACACTTAGTCCTGTGCAGAAGTACCTACTCAAGCTACAAACATCAACACCCTCATGATGCGTGACAATTTCGATAGCGAGCCGATACCTTGGTGCCCCTCACCCTCGCCCTTGTCATTAGAATCAGGAAGCCTCGACATCATCTCCATCTTTCTGTCACTCTCTTGCTCAGCATTGAGATTTACAGATTTCTAGTCTTGGACTCTCCTGTTGTATCACTCCACTTATATTACTATTGTATCTTTTGGTTAGACTTAGCGATTCACTTAACTAGACTTCTATTTTTTCTGCATTCTTTTTGCATTCTTTCTCTTTCTTTCAGCATTATATAGGAGTTGCTTTCACACTCGCACATTGTATTCAAACTAGATGTATTTTTTAGTTACATTCACCTACTTTTGTGGTCATTTGTTGGACATTGATATGATCATATTATCTTATCTTGTACACTCTGTGTTTACTTTGAGAAATTATCAGAGAGAAGCTGTTTTGAGTTTTACAAGCGTGCACACAAGATTTAGGCTTTATGTTATCCCTATTTTTTTGTTTATCTTGTTAAACATCCATATTGATCCCTACTATGTGCTGGCAACGATTATGTTCGACGTTTGAATATTGTAAATCCTCTTTAGTTTGATGGCTATTATAATTGGTCATAGTTATTATTGTTATGAATTTCGTCCTCATTTTATATTTTTTAGAATATGGGACTGCCATAACTTGAATGAATTTTATTTGCTTCTCATTTCCCCAAATGGGGTACATTTACATGATTTCATTGGGGCATCAGTAGTCTTCTGGGTGTTGGTGAAATAAGTCTATAGGGAAAAAATATAGTGGCAATGGTTGGTGAAAACATCCATGTAATGGTAGACAAAGTTCAGTTTGTTCATTCGACTACAGTGTTCTTATTTGTTTGATTCTTATAAACTTATCATCCTGGAAAGAACTCTCTTGTATTTGAAGTCTGGTTTCAAAATCCAACAGATTTTCATTGTATTGTTATAATCACAGGACATCAGTATCTCGTTGTATTGTTTGGTCATGTAGTCAAATGAATAGAATGGACTTTTGTGGCAATTTCATCAAATTCTTTTCCTCCCTGGTATCTTATTTTATAACCCCCATAATCATTATATGTATTTTGCAGATGCAGACTTTGAGAGAACATCATGGTTGGTTGTTGAATTTATTAGCATTTTTCAAGCTTCCAAATTCAAATTCAAGATCGGCTGTGAACTGTCCCCGAATAATCATTGGGAAGCATAGTATAGAGATCAAATCCGATTTGAGGGACATGGCTCTCCAGCTCAGTTCTTTTCTGGTAAATTTTTATGATTTCATTTGTTTATACATTTTCACAATGTTTTGAGAGAACATTAAGTGCAAGGACGAATCAGTTCATAAAATTCATTCTGTCTGTCTTTCCCTTCTGTATGGCATACTTGGGCCTAATGCAAAGTAGGGATTCCATATCCTAGGATGTTCATTGTTAATGTAACTGGATTTTTCTTTTTTATTTATATTATGAAAATGAAGGTACAATTTTGAATTACAGTTCATGTATTAATGACGCTAAGGCCTCCTCAAAGGGAGCTGTAAATTATGTAAGGATCCAGTCTTTATTAAAGTTTGAGCTGTGTTCATTGTTAATGTAACTGGATTTTTCTTTTTTATATATATTATGAAAATGAAGGTACAATTTTGAATTACAGTTCATGTATTAATGATGCTGAGGCCTCCTCAAAGGGAGCTGTAAATTATGTAAGGATCCAGTCTCTATTATAGTTTGAGCTGTTGATTCGCCCATTGAAGCTATTGGCTGAGAGTGGATTGACAATTAATCATGGTTTGAGTTGTGTCTGAGATTCAGAAGTTGTATTGAACAGGACGTCTGTAGCTGTACATTTGACTTCCCTTAATTGTTTAGATCAAAATTCTAAAGCAGCTGGAGGAATCATTTGGATCATATTAGAGCTTCAAATTGCTGATAATAGAAGATTACAGTTTTTATTGCAACAATATTGGTGAATAAAGATTGACTTGCAATGCTAAATTTTGTCTTAAATTGTTATTGGGATGCCCTCCTTGCTGGATGCATCCTTCTAGTCACTGGATCAAAGCTTGCTTGATAAATGCCATGGTCAGTCATGTAAGCATGTGTCATGCTATCTGTTGATAACTACACATTTAACCAATATATAACATATGCGGATCTATAACTGAACAATTTGCTTCAAGAAACACTGGGGTATGCAGGTGTAGGGTGGTTAGCAATGTTTTTAAAACCGGAACCGGTGACCGGACTGGTCCACCTAATGAACCGGTTTACCGACCGGAACCGGTCTAACCGGGACTGGTTTGGTCTAAACGAACCGGTTTAAAAAAAATACATTAAATAATTAATTTCTAATGAAACAAAACTATTTTTAAGATGTAAAACCATGATTCCAAGCCAATAAAGACAAAATATGCAAAGTTTGCTCATTTATATACCATGTAAAGGTGAATATATCAAAATGGCACCGAGTACAATACATATCATCGACAAAATAGCAAAATACATAAGAAATGAGGCTCTAAATGGCCTATAAAGTCCAAAAACAATGCTGCAAGCTATGAGGCCATTGGCCTACTACAAGTCTACAGTGTACACATGATCAATCATAAAGTTCATCACCACTACTAGACACAGGATCATCATCAGGAGCTACATAGACATCATTTGGTTCAGAGTTTGAGGATGCCTCAGCTTGATCTGCAACCTCAGTATCAATGAAACCAATGACAATAGAAGTGGACCTAATGGAAGCACGAGTTCGTCGACCTACACGACTAGTGCCTTCCATTAGTTCTTTGCCTTTCCTTGATGCCGCTACTGATCCTGGTTCGGAAGGCGCCACATAATCTGCTATAATATTCGTTTTCAGGAATATTTCTCAAACACAAGCAAACTGCAACCAGTATAGGAGAAAAACACACAAGTGGTATAGTAGCCGGGAAGCTCAAAGAGATAAAAATAACAGTAGTGCAACATACAATAATGTATACATGGAATATAAGCAGATACTCAAGATATGCAGAGAGAAATGCTAAGACATTTTATTATATTGAGTAATGGACAGAGTACAAGAGGTGATTAGAAAGTAGCACCTCGACTTGCACAAGGCAAGTGAAGAAATACACTCAGAATGGTAAGGAAATGGCCTCTCTCTGAAGTGCGTCCAAGCTGCCGGAGAACTGCTGTGTCGTTGTCACCACTGGAATCAAGTGAGGATTTGGGGTTGTTCCCCTCCTCAGAAAATGCTGAAACTCTGGAATCAACCTCTGCTCAATAAACCCAGAAAAGCCTAGAAAGTTGTTCTAAAATAGCTGACCCTCGAAAATCACCCCCTTGAGGATCCACGCAATCCATCAAGGCTCTGCGTTGCCACTGAATAGAACCATCCAAAACTCTGCCTGAAACTCTGCCAAAACCCTCCAATATTCAAGGGCTGATCCCTTGCTCAATCTCCTAGCTCAAATCCTCCACATAAACCCATTCCGGAACTCCTACCCAAAGAGACTGCGTCCCCCTCTCTCAAGACTGCGCAGTCATCAAAATGCTCAATCCCTCCTCAACTCCAAAGATCGTTCCTCGTGCAAAAGACTGTTGAAAACTACCTTGCCCGAGTAGGCACTTGAAGTCCCTCGGGGCTAAGGGTGAGATCTCCGAACGGAGACACTCGATGCACTAAACAGTGCTGCAGACAGGTTAAACAGCCAGCATGCTCTAAGTCGAAGTGACTAGCTTAAATGCAACATAATCCAATGCCAAAATGAGGAGGCTCCTCCCTCCTTTATAATGTTGGCCTCTCTCAACCCTAAGGCCCACCTCCTCCAACATAGCCTCTCTCTTGCCACGTGCTCCTCTCCATCTGCACAGTCCCTCCAAGTGTCTACGTGGGCCCCTTCTCTACGTGGTCCTTTGGCCCTCTTGGCTCCCCTTTTAAGTTACAACGTTGTGCTACTAGGGAGTGACTTTATTCAAAAATGAGTTATGTCCCCCTTTTCTCACCTTTCTATTTATAAATAACTATAGAAGGCAAAATTGAGCAAAATCGAATATTCCAATTAGCCATGGCTAATTAGGAATATTACATCTACTTCATCCCCCACTAAAGCCATGTCCATATCAAAATCAACCTCAAACACAGGGTCTTCAATCTTCTCTACCCATTCTGATGTTGGATCAATATCGTCCAACACAATGGGATCTAGATCAGGTGTTTTGCTCATCATTTGGTTCCTCCCCAGTTGAAGGTTGTATTGCATGAAAACAAGATCATTTAACCGTTTTTGTTCCAAACGGTTTCTCTTCTTCGTGTGTATGCCCTCAAAAACAAACCAATTGCGCTCACAACCTGAAACATTGCAAGTTTGACTGAGGACTGTAATTGCAAACCTTTGCAATTGAGGACACTGGCCACCAAATGACTCCCACCAATGTGCTGCAAAGAAAAAGACATTAATTAGTAACTTAGTTTATAATTTGAATTGTAAAGAACGTAAACAATTTTAACATGAAAAGAAAAACAAATTGGAAATTGGAATTGCTTACCTGGTTGGTCCACATGTCTTGCCATCTTTGCCAAGTTTTGGCCAAAAATACCACCTGCCATATTGAAAACAGTAAGCTGTCTATGTATTTCCAATTGGTCTACATGGCTAGGGACCATGTGCTCCAAGCAATCAATTAATCCAGCTCTGACCTCCCCATTGTGCAGATCTCCTAGCCAATTTTTATAGTGATACTTCGGGATCAAAAAATGCCCAGCTGCATGTATGGGACAATGGAGTTGATTGTTCCATCTGTTATCAATGATCTCCCATATACGACCATATTTAGCTAATCTGTCCTTGTAAGCTGCCCGTATCTGCTCCTTTGCCTGATCCATAGTCTCATAAATGTAGCCCATGGCCAATCTTTCCCCATCCACCAACCTTAGCACCTTAACAAGGGGCTTGGTAATTTTCACAAGCTCTAGAGATCTTTTCCAAAAATGAGTGTCTAACACTCTCTTTTTGGTGTCTTTTCCATCTAGTCTACGAGCTCACTGAGATTCAGACCATTCTTCAGAGGAAAACATTTTTTGCAAGTTTTTATGTTGACCATTGAGACATTGCAATGTGAGGAAGTGAGTTGCAAATCTCGTAATTATAGGCCTAACAAGCTCTTTGCCCCCAGTATGTTTCGCTCAATACCCATGAGTGGTTGTAAATGTATTTTGTAATGCACTTGGCATGCTTTACAATGTTTTTTACCCACTCCACTTTGCCTATATCCTCAAGCATGAGGTCTATGCAATGCGCAACACATGGAGTCCAAAATATGGTCTTATATTTGGTCTTAGGCATCTTTCCAGCAAGAACGTAGTTTGAGGCATTATCAGTGATGATCTGCACAACATGCTGCTCCCCAACTTCCTGAATAATGTTATCCAAAAGATCAAATAGAAGGGTTGCATCCTTTACCTTATCAGATGCATCAACTGATTTCAAAAACATGGTTCCTTGAGGGCAAGAAACAAGGAAATTAATGATAGTGCGGTTCTTTCCATTGGTCCATCCATCTGACATGATGGAACAACCTGTTTTGAGCCATGAATCTTTAAACTCAACCAAATACTCATGAACGAAAGATATCTCTTTTTGCAAAAGAGCTCCCCTCAAGTCATGCATACTAGGGCCTTTGAAGCCCTTTCTTGCAGCTATAATAGAGTCCCACATAGCTTGGTATTAAGGTGAGCGAGCAACATTAAATGGGATATCTGAATCATACCACCATCTAGCAATGTATTGATTAGAAGTTTCTTTGCATTGTCTTTTCCAATGTTGATCCAAAGTGGGTTGAGAACTTGGCTGGGAGGAAGTGGGATTAGAAGAGGCAATGTTGGCAGAAGATGAGAAATAACTTTGGATGTTTGTTCTCTTTGTTCCTTTTGATGGTTGGCCAAAAGAAGGATGAATCATTGGTGGAAGGGATAGAAGAGGAGTCTTGAATCTCATAATCATCATACCCACTCTCTTTCACGGCTTCTAATAATTCCCTTTTCCTTGCAATGTCATCTTGGATGGCCTTCTCCCTAGCTTTATCCTCATAAAATTTTTCAAGCTTGGAAATGTATTTTGCCCTAATAGGACCTAATAGTGCATTTGGTGCATCACATGGCTTTACTTGGCTTCTTATCCCAGCCAAGTGTTGTTTCAACCTAAGAATACCCCCACCTCCAATAGATTTATGGCATAATTTGCATATCATTTTTCCATCAATTACATCACAATGAGCCCATGCACTGTCCTTTCCTTTTGGAGCCACGTTTGCTTGAAATAATAACAATTTGCAAAGAAATCTGCCATTTAAAAGAAAAATTGCAGTTAAACAACATGGAAAACCAAAGATAAATGTAGGAAAACAAATGCACATGCAAGCTACAAAATTTGATAGCATAGAGCTAGAGAGTTCATAACATAGATGATAAATCATAGAAGTGAGAAGTTTATAAATTTATAACACATAAAAAAATTTAATTCATGGACAGCAGTCAAATGAGGTATTTTCAAGTGCAAATTTTTACCTGGAAATGCAAACTAGCGTTCTTAGCCTCCTCTTGAAGATGACAACTCCACTGACAGCTACACACTATGTCCAAAATAGCTCCAACTCCAACTCCAAGATGACTACTTCAGCAAAAACTCAACACTCTCCAAGCTCACAAACACTCCAAATCAGTTGTGCAAATAGGAGTGAGAGGGGCCTCTTAAAGGCTTGGAGAGGGTGTTTTTGGAGGGAAAACACCCTTAGTTTCCCCCTAAAACCCCTAAACCACAGTCAGAAATATGCTTTTTTAACTTTACGGTGGGCGTGCCTAAAACCGGCCGGTTTAGGACAAAATTGGCCGGTTTGATACAAACCAGAGGGTTCCGTCCTAAACCAGCCGATTTTCAGCGGTTAGGGCGAAAAAAAGGAGAAATGGGCAATCAAACTGGGTTTTTGGGCCGGTTTCGACCGGTGGGCTTGCTAACTGGCCGGTTAGACCAGTAACCGGTTAGCAAGACCGGTTTTTAAAAATATGGTTTCTGTAATATGTTGAACATGAAGTAGTGTTTATTTTCAGTACTTACATTGTAAAATAAATTGTTAATGAAAATAACAAGTAGGTAGGAATAAATCAGGTAAAGTGCATGGAGGGTTTCTTAGAACTTCAACAGATTCTTCCTTGATGAATTAGGTCAAAAAATTGCCCTACCGCTCTGTCTTCAGTTTCGTTCTTCACTCGGCCTTCAGCTTCTGCTACACCTTCTGTGTCTTCTCGACCTTCGGCTTCCTCTATCTCTTCAAGTTCACGAGTTGTGAACTTTCATTACGCTCTGTTTTCTTTTTTTTCCCTGAGATCAATGCTCAAAAGTGAAGCGTTTTAACTCGTTTTTATACGAGTTTCACCAATACTCAAAAGACACGTTCATTTGGAAGGAGAGACCGACTTGTGTATATTCATCCAATTACTCATAAACTTGTTTTATTTGCGGAGGATTTCATAGGAGAGACTATACCCAAGGAGGTTCCACATCCACATCATCAATCGCAATCGCAACTTTCGGAGGTTCGCAATCGCAACTCTTGACATCACCGATGTAACATGGCTGATATTCACACAACTGATGAAACAAACGCGATATAATATTAAACCATTGTCAATAGATCCGTCGGGTTCACAACTAATATCACAATCGACGGTCAGGTTCACAAGTCTTATCGCAATCGACGATCCATTGGTGACAACCCTTATGA
The DNA here is from genome assembly GCA_000404065.3 of Pinus taeda. Lineage (NCBI taxonomy): Eukaryota > Viridiplantae > Streptophyta > Pinopsida > Pinales > Pinaceae > Pinus > Pinus taeda. The sequence continues at coordinate 107,789 of APFE030585335.1, read as the reverse complement.
TTTGCATAACTTCCCCGATACTTGGACGTGATACTACATAAAGGTATATTTTATGGAGCTATCGGGTCCACGTATTATATTGCAATTGGTGTTTTGACATCCCTTTGAAACTTGCGATTACTGTGGATGCAATATTTCATTAAGTCATGCTATAATGGTGTAGTGGGTCTGCAATTTTATTGCAATCGGAGAATTGGATATACATCCCCTTATGGTTTGTGATATGAACGTTCTGATAGGTGGACATGATATTTCATTAAGGTGAATTGTAATGGTCCCGCAGGTCCGCGATACTATCGTAATCAGGGGTTTGAGCAGTGTTTACATAACTTAATATAATAGATACGCCGATAAGATTTCTGCCAATATTATATACTATCAAAAGGGTGCCCATGGTTTATTACTTCCTCTGATATGGCTCTTACTCTTGGCGTATGCGATAAATTTGCATCGTCTTGGCTCGTTGCTCTTGTGGTTTCTCTTTACTTCTATGACTTCTGATACACTGCTCTGATAGCTTTGCTTTCGATAGCTCTTCTTTGATGGCTTCTGATGAACTCTTGTTGCTCCTGTTGCTTCACGGATTTGCTTTGCTTGGCTTCACTTCATTATTTACTATCCAGAATATTGTCATATTGACATCAATGACAATCTAGATCAATATTTCTTCTCTGCATCATGTCACAGATGTAGTGGTAATTGATCTTGATATGCTTCGACTTGTCATGGAACACGAGATTCTCTGAAAGCTTTACTCAATTTTGATTATCACAGAGTATTACTGTTGGTTCCATCTCTTGGTCGGATAGTCCTGCAAACAACTTTTGGAGTCGAGCTGCTTCTGTACAAGCCTCATTAGCTACGTTGTACTCTGCTTCTGCAGTGCTAAGTGCAACCTATCTTTCTTTCTTACTCATCCAAGATATCATAATGGAGCCCAAACTAAAGCATACTCTCAAGGTACTTTTCGTATCATCAACACTTCTAGTCCAAATTGAATCTGTATATTCCAGAAGCTGTACATCCCTGTTTGCAACATATCTGAAGCCATAATTCACAGTACCACAAAGATATCTTAGAATGTGCTTCGCCACAATCCAATTCTCATGTCTCAGTTCAACTTGGAATTGTCTCAACATGTTCACAACAAAGCAAATGTCTGTCTTGGTGTTAACCAAGTACATCGATGAACCAATCAATCACCGATACATAGATGGATCTACCAAACTGGATTCAAAGCCTCTTAACTTCTCAAGTTTGTCACCATGGGAGTAGCCATGGATTTACTATCCATCATACCAAACTTCTGAAGGATCTCAATCACTGCTTTCCTTGACCAAATAAGACTTTGTTGGAATTTCTAAGTTTAACCCGTTAAAAATTCTTCCTGTACTATCTGATTTATTTCTTCCTACTTGTTCAATTACTTAACAAGTTATTTACCATGTAAATACTGAAAATAAATACACTGTACTATCTGATTTATTTCTTCCTACTTGTTCAATTACTTAATAAGTTATTTACCATGTAAATACTGAAAATAAATACAAGTACAATATCAACACATACAAATCATCAATTGAAAGTAAACAAGCACACAAGTGACACCGTTGTTTTTGGACTAATATCCGCGGAAAAGCCTAATGCGGGAAAACGGTGCAACTATTAAGAGGGTTTTATTATTATGCAGTTTCAGAATACACCTTGGGTGCCAGAAATGGCTCACTCAACAGAGAATACCCTCGACAGTAGTACCTCTCAGTCAGAGATAGATATTCCGGCTAAATCACTGGATGAACGATCCCACAGCAACAATGCAACTTCTGCTGCTTTGTGTCACTCTGATAGGGACTGCATCACTCTATCCGACGCTTCAACTCCTAGTCTGTCCCACGAAATCCTCCAGTTTTGCCTCTAGGCGCCGTGTCAGCTCTGGCCTTTGCGTCAGCTTCTGAAGCCTCTGCATCAGCCCCTACACCCTATGCGTCTCACACACTGGCCTCTCTGGCTCTGCACAGCTCCTGGCTGCCTCTGTGTGGCCTGTAGCTGGCTTTGCGTCAACCTCTCTCGACTCTGCGCTGATCTTCCTGGTACTAACTCTGCCTCTCTGCTATGTATTCACTACCCCTCAGCTGCAATTTAGATCACTCACGCGATTTCCTCAACAAACCCCGCCCCAGAAAATCGAATTCTTGATCTCTCTTGGTATGTTCTCCAACTGACCCTCAAGCCTCTTTTTATACTTTTGTCGTTGGTCTACCAACGACCAAGATTAAATCTCTAATCAACGGCTAAGATTAGATTTGGCTTGATCCATGACTTTTGGACCCTTCTAATGCAGTTTTATATTAATACCCTTTAATATTTTATTTTTCCTAAGTTTAGACTTGGGAACTCCATTAAAAATATTAATTATTTTGATATCTCCCAAACTGGTTAGAATCTGCCCAAACCATTTATGGGTCATGGAGATCTCATGTGCTTTAGCCTCTCCACCAATTTTCATGGCTAGAGCACATTTGATGCTACCCCAAATCAACATTCCCTCTTAGCGAGGATTGTGCTCTAGTAATACTCCTTACTGAGTATCACCCTGATCATCTAGCATCAGTCCCTATGCTGATGTTAGGCCTCTCTGCCCAACATCCTCTGCATTGCTGCATCATGTATTGCTGCCCATGACCTTGCCACTGCCATTGCTGCATCCGTACGACAACTCCGTCTGCATTTGTGCTATTGTTGGTCCATATACCCAACATCGCGTTTGCACTGTGTCCCCTTCTCCTCACGCTGCATCGTGCTGCCCATAGCACTGCCACTGCTAACTGCTGCACTGCAACCCAATTACTGAGAAGGAAGTAACTAATCCACCCAACTCTGACATCCCTGTCAGGATGGAAACTCTCTCGATGCTGAAGCTCCTTTTGCCGCTAACAAGTGCTCCCTCTACTGACCTTTGCGTTGCTACAACAACTCCAAGCATCTCGCACCGTTGCACACCTCTCTGCGCCGTCTTGCACTGGTGCAATACTCCCGTGCTTCTTGCACTGTTGCAACCTGCTAGCTTCTGCGTTGTCCTGAGACTTCTGCACTGTAGCACTCTCTACCGCTCTATCCGCATCTGTCTCTACTGACATCTGCTAGTCCTGCTACTCCTCTTCAGGGCTCTTGTAGCAAGGTATTATCCAAGAGGTTGGATGCCTCAAGGATCCTGCCCCTTATTGCCTGTAGTCTGCTGACTACAACTCGATGTCACCCCACTTCCTCTCAAGTGGTGCATGAGCACACATGGTACAATTGTTATCCTCCTCGAATTCTTTCTCCGCCTTTGCTGGCGTTGCCTTTGAGTTAGAAGCATCTCCCTTACTCTTCTTCCTCGGACACTGGTTCACATAGTGACCTAGTTCCCCACAATGGAAGCACTGGACCTTGGAGAGGTCCTTCTTCTTTCTCTTCTCTTGCTTTTTGTAGATGCGACCAAACACATCTTCTTCTTCCTCCTTGATTCTGACCCCTTTTCCGCTACTCCCCGCCTTGCTTACCCATCTGATCTCTTCTTGACCAAGAGCTGCCCACAGTTCCTCCTAATCTGGAAGGCTCGGCCTGCTTTGTATGCTTTGGACAAATAACTCCCAATCCTTTGAGACTGCGTTCAATGCAGTCCTCACCATCAGTTCCTGATCCGATGTGGTCCTTATGGAAGTTAGTTGGTCACGAATCTCCTTCAATCCACCGAGGAAGTGTTAATTTTAGGTATGTTCTATGCTAGAGAAATTTATTTCAATTTTCACAATTAGCCTAATATCTTTTCCAGATTAGCAATCACATCAGCATTAAAGTAAACTGCAGATAGAACATAAATATAAATCGCAAAAGACAAGCAAAGACAACAGGACACAAGATGTGGCGCTAGTCAGGGACAAACCCCAATGTGGGGAAACCCTTGATCAATTCTTCTTTTATGTTCTTCAATAATTTAGCAGAGAGAGAGAGATAGTACATATACAACAGAAGTCAACACTTTGACTTATCTAGATATGAGCATGGATCATCTCTTGTTATGATGATACATGAGATCAGTTGAAGACATTCTGCTTCAAATGATTTTCCAAGGTGACGATTTCACCTAACTTGGTGTTGCAACTTGTACTCATGTTGCTGTGCTGCGCCTAGTCACTGAGCTGCTCCCATCTGCTCCTATCATCATGCTGCCCCTTACTAACATGCCCATCATCTCAGTGCAGTACCAAAATGTCACTGAGCTGTTCTCATTGATCTAAGAGAGGTTCCAGCACTGCTAGTGTAACCCTCTTGCCTCTTGAACAACGTATCCTTGAGGCTGCACCACTTGTCAATTCCATGCTGTCTAAGGTTCTTCTATGATAGCACTTAGTCACCATGAATCTATACTCAAGTCTGTAATATGTAACAACGTTTATCCTTGCGCTGTCACCTACAACAAAGCAAGTCCCCTTGCTGCTCTTATATGTCTTCATTCACTGCGTATTAGGTGTATCTATTGACTGCGTTTAAGGTTGCTTGGACAGTGTATAAGTGCCTCCATTAATGACTGCGATTAGGGCTGCTTGGACAGTGTATAAGTGCCTCCCTTAACTGCGTTTAGGGCTGCTCCATTGACTACGTATTAGGGCTTCTTGGACAACGTATAAGTGGCTCCCTTAACTGCGTTTAGGGCTGCTCCATTGACTATGTATTAGGGCTTCTTAGATAGCTTATTAAGTGCCTCCCTTAACTGCGTTTAGGGCTGCTCCATTACTGCGGCTAGATCTCCTTCAATTGCGGCTACATATCTTGATTGCGTTCCTTTTCATGACTGCTGATAACTGCATCTAGGGCATCACTGTAGCTAGGGCATCATTTGCTGTGGCTAGGGCATCACTGCGGCTAGGGCATCATCTACTTAGCCTAGCATATTCTTAGTGACTCTTCACCAAAAACCCAAAGACGTGGAGAGGAGGAGATCACATGAAGAGTGTGTCTCTCAAATCACTGCAAGTCCTCTCCTATTTATACTAAAATGTAGATGATGAATAGACATGTCTATTGGGCTTCTGAGCCTACACAAGTTGCTGGCCGACTTGACAATTTGTCTTATAATACAAATAAATTCATAACTCCATGAATACTTGTCGGAATCAGATGATCTTTAGATCAATCCTACACCTCTCGATGAGAGGGATCCAATAAAAATATCAGCTGCTATAAATAAGATGACCCACATGGAGTTTGGCCCTAGTTGCCAATTTTAATAGGAAGACATCTATTTTCTCTCCCTTCTGCATTTGGTATGACGCAGCTGATTTCAAGTAACATCTTCCTTTGCACGGAAGTATGCTGGTACAATTTCTTTAGGGCATCCCACATCTCATTTGTCGTGTCCTTCTTGGAGATATGCGACACCACATGATCCTTAACCCCATCAAGGATGATGCTTTGCCTTGGCCATTGCCTGCTCGTACTTCTCATTTTCAGCTGGGTCAACTGGGATCGCTATTGTTTTCAAGGCGAAGTCTTTGATGCGATATCTATATAGAATGGACAAGATCCTGGCCTTCTAGACTACAAAGTTGGATGCTCCGTCCAACCTATCCTTATCTCTCAGTCCATTCATGACCATTATGCTGCTCTTCTTTCGATTTCTCCGAGTCTCTCTACTTCCCTCCTGGAAGTCCTCGGTGCGATTCCCTCTTAGTCTCGATTTCCCTTTTGGAAATCCCTCCTCCTTTGTCTTGCCATGTTAGGTACTATTCTGACCATAGTAACCCACCAGCTTTGCTCCACAAATTATCCGCAGCTTCCTAAACCCCAACAACTTGAAGGACTGAACCTTAGGCTTTGTGTAATCCTGACACCGGCAAAATCTGCACCTTTTGGCCACAATGTCAATCCTTCCTGATTGAGAAAGATGACTGGGCATTGCGTTGGTCAGGTCTGCTTCTCTCTGCCTCTGCACTGATCCTCCTCCTGGCTTGAACTGATGACGCAGGCCCTCCGTGTCACCCCTTCCTTGCTACTTTCTGCTAGGAACAATTTCTGTCACTCGGTATAGCTGTTTCTGTTGCTACTGCTATGCTCGGCTGATGCCTTCAGTGATCTTGTGATCTGCAACCACGCTCTTATAGCATGTTGGAATTTCTAAGTTTAACCCGTTAGAAATTCTTCCTGTACTATCTGATTTATTTCTTCCTACTTGTTCAATTACTTAACAAGTTATTTACCATGTAAATACTAAAAATAAATACAACTACAGTATCGACACATACAGATCATCAATTGAAAGTAAACAAGCACACAAGTGATATCGTTGTTTTTAGACTAATGTCCCCGAAAAAACCAAATGCGGGAAAACCGGTGCAACTATTAAGAGGGTTTTATTTTTATGCAGTTTCAGAATACAACCTGGGTGCTAGAAATGGCTCACCCAACAGAGAATGCCCTCGGCAGTAGTACCTCTTAGTCAGAGATATATATTCCGGCTAAATCACGGATGAACGATCCCGCAACAACAATGTAGCTTCTGCTACTCTGCGTCACTCTGATAGGGCTTGTATCACCCTATCCGGCTCTCCAGCTCCCAGCCTATCCCACGAAATCCTCCAGTGCTCCCTCTAGACCCCGCATTAGCCTCTCTAGCCTCTGCATTAGCTTCTGGAGCCTCTGCGTCAGACCCTAGACCCTCTGCATCTCACGCGCTGGCCTCTCTGGCTCTGCGCAACTCCTAGATGCCTCTGTGTGGCCTTTAGCTGGCTCTGCGTCAACCTCTCCCGACTTCGCACTTATCCTCCAGGTACTAACTCTGCCTCTCTACTATGTATTCACTGCCCCTCAATTGCAACTCAGATTACTCACTCGATTTCCTTAGCAAACCCTGCCCCAGAAAATCAAATTCTTGATCTCTCTTGGTGTGTTCTCCAACTGAGCCTCAAGCCTCTTCTTATACTTTTCACGTTGGTCCATCAACGACTGAGATTAAATCTCTAATCAATGGCTAAGATTAGATTTGGTTTGATCTATGACTTTTGGATCCTTCTAACACAATTTTATATTAATACCCTTTAATATTTTAGTTTTCCTAAGTTTAGACTTGGAACCATTAAAAATATTAATTATTTTAATATCTCGTAAACTGGTTAGAATCTGCCCAAACCATTTCTGGGTCTTGGAGACCTCATGTGCTTTAGCCTCTCCAACAATTTTCATGGCTAGAGCACATCCGATGCCACCCCAAATAAACAAACTATGCCAAGTTTCTGCCATACTTTCAGTCCCAAGTAATAATGCATCAAACCAAGATCCTTCATATCAAATTCAAAAGCCAACTGCTTCTTACATTGAATGATAAGAGGCTCAACGCTTGTCAGAAATAGATCATCAACATATAATCATAAGATTATACGTAAATCCCAATCTTGTCAGATAGTTGTTGATACAAGCATACCAAGCTCTTGGATCTTGCTTCAACTTGCAAGCATGAGACTCCTTTCCATGCACCTCAAAGCCTTGAGGGTGCTCTATGCACACCTCTTCCTTAATCACACCATTGAGGAAAGCAGTCTTTCACATCCATTTGATGTAAGTTCCATCCCATCGAAGTAGCAAGAGAGATAATGGATCTGATGGAGGTGTACTTGGCAATTGGAGCAAAGGTCTTATCATAATCTTCTCCCTCTTTCTGGAAGAACCCTCTAGTCACGAATCATGCCTTGTATTTATCAATACTTCCATCTGCAACATATATATCCACTTGGAAGTTACCACATATTTTCCTTTCGGCCTTGGCACAATCTCCTAGACATCGTTCTTCATGATCAATTGATATTCTTCATTCATAGCTTCCTTCCACACCTTCTAGCCGGATGCTTCTTCATAAGTGGAATGTTCTGCATCAATCAGGTTAGTCATGAGAGATGCATAGCTAGAGAGCCTCTTAGGTGTCTTAATTTCTCTGGATGTCATTTGGGGAGGATTATTTGGAGAAACATCTTATTGTAATAGCTCATTGAAACCAGAATGAAGGGATCTACAGGATGGGATGATGAAAAGTGACCTCAGTGGCTGCAGAGATCGTAGAGGCAGATTTAGCGTTTGTCAGGATTAAAAGTGATTTAAATAAAATAAAATAAAAAGTCATTTTGAAGGTTGGAGAGTGATTCATCCAATCTTTAAAACCAGGGGGAGCAAGTCATTTGGGATAGTTAGGAATTTGTGGTATATGTTGGAGAGGTTTTGGGAACGTGGTTCTCAGCTTTAGAGAGTCCTAGGATGGGGACCCTTGGGTTACTTGTGTGTGTTGGACAAAAACCCAACCCACTATTGAGGAGATTTCATCCAAAGATCTCATTGAGCTTCTTCAATTTCAGTTGGTGAGCAAATCTGGAGCAGATCTGTGGATTGGAAGTGGACATCACCTGAATCTCCAATTGGGGTGCCATTTCCAGTTACAGTTTGTGAGGCCAAGAACATTATTGCAACTATTTGGAGGCCATCTCGATTCTCAGCTATTCTCCAACTCAACTTTTGGTAGTTGTATTAGCATGTAATCTTGTTCCAGATTAATATATAATAAAGATGAGTTGCTGCCATTCTCCTATTACTGGCAATTTCTTAATTTCTAAACTTTTTACATTATTGTTGACAATTTCAGTTATGTAGATGATGAAATTTTCATGTTTTTGATCAAATTCACGGCCTAAATTTTTCTGAAGTAAATTTCCAAATATTTTTATGAAAATTGTTGAAATTTAAAGTAGCTTCGGGATGAATTTCCCCAAGGAGAAGCCCAACTATCCTAAGGAGAAACAATTTTGCCCCAAGAGAGAATTCAAAATTGTATAAATGAAAATTATTAATGATTGGCTTGAAACTTCTCTCATTATTATTTGATATGACAAATTTATTTGGGCAAGTAATCATCAAGGTATTTAATAAATATACTTAAATATTATCAAGAGCAAATTAAAGTGGGTTTTTCCTCAAGTCGGCCTACCTAAGAGTCATGACTATTTGTATGGGCAGTCATCTATAAATTGAGCCTATTTCGTTCTCTAAAAGGCACAATGCAGATCTGATCTGAGGTAAGGAAGCTCACATTCTGAGTCGAAGGGGCCGAGAACCCTGAGGTTTGTCTCTGTGGAAAGGGGCCGAGAACCCTAAGGATTGTCTTTGTGGAAAAGGGCCAAGAATCCTTAGGTATGTTTCTGATTAAGGGGCTGAGAATCCTTAGGTATGTTTCTGAGTAAAGGGCTGAGAATCCTATGGATAATCTTTAAGGAAAGAGGCTGATCACAGTGGCACATGCAAGATCAAGAAGTAGATTTGGAGGACTATCCTTTGACCTTGTTGCAAAGCATTCCTGAGGTTGGCATCCAAATCTTTTGTGGCAACTCGTCTAAGGAGAAGGTTGTTTCTTACTCATTTTTGATGGTGCTATTCTCTGTAAATAGGCCGCATAGATTTTTGTGCATAATAGGAAGGCCGAGCCCTAGTGGTACCCTGTTTGGAGGGCCATAAGGTCTGTCTTGGAGTGCAGAGATACCGGGCAAATGGCTAGAGGTATGCCGAGTTGTGTAAATACTAAAATGATAGCACATGTCATTCAATGGGCATATGAGGTCTGTTTGAAGCCCTAGTTAGGTCTCACCTGTAGCTGCTACAAATACCCTACAAGGAGGGCTGAAACTTCAGTGAAAAGTGCATAGGCCGTAGAGCTTAGGGAAATTGGTTTGATGTCCTAGAAAGGTATGTATTTACTTCTCTTGTGTTGATGAATGCTAAGTCTTGAATGTTCAATTTGGACAGATGTATGGCAACTCCTGTGTGGTTTGGAGGGTTGGTTAAAAGAGCCCTTAATACAGTCTCTTATGTATGGCAGTATTCTCATGACAAAGATAAATGGCAATCTTCTCATTAAAAAGATGTATGGCAGTATTCTCAGTGATATGAGGTCTGTTTGAAGCCCTAGTTAGGTCTCACCTGTAGCTGCTACAAATACCCTACAAGGAGGGCTGAAACTTCAGCGAAAAGTGCATAGGCCGTAGAGCTTAGGGAAATTGGTTTGATGTCCTAGAAAGGTATGTATTTACTTCTCTTGTGTTGATGAATGCTAAGTCTTGAATGTTCAATTTGGACAGATGTATGGCAACTCCTGTGGTTTGGAGGGTTGGTTAAAAGAGCCCTTAATACAGTCTCTTATGTATGGCAGTATTCTCATGACAAAGATAAATGGCAATATTCTCATTAAAAAGATGTATGGCAGTATTCTCATGACAAAGATGTATAGTAGTATTCTTATGACAGTGCTATATGGAAGTGTCCTTATGACAGATGTATGACAATGTCCTTGTATGGCAGTACCCCTATGATAATGATATTGATGTATGGCTGTGTCCTTATGACAATATGGCAGTGATACTTATGATGACTGTAATGGTTGACAGTGAGATATCTGTGATGCAGTAACATGCATGCTACTTGAGATATGTGCTCTAGTGACAACGATGTGGAGGCAGACCTATCAGAGTTCTTGTGGAGGGCTCATGAATACCTCCTTGAGAGACTTGTCTACTAACATCCTATGAGATCTAGGGTTGGCCCTAGGAGGCCTAATGTGTTGGATGTTGAAAGACTTGTGTCTCATTATAATTGTACTTTGTTTCTTTGCTGAACATTTGATAAATATCTAAGAAGAAGAAGAATTAATTTTTGGGTTTTCCCCCTTGTGGGGTTTTTCCCTGGTCTCTGACCTAAATCCTGGTGTCTCTATTTTGCATTCTTTTCTTCTAATGTTCCTTATTGTTCCGTTGCATTGTTGTTGTTAATGTTCTCTCTATATAATTGCTTATGATGATATAGGGTGAATGTAATGTAAAAATTGTTGAAATTAAAAAAAATGCAATTATCTACGACAGAGAACTGTTTAGCCCTAAAATTAACAAAAATAGTAAAAAAACACATTACAGTGGTATCAGAGATGGTTTTGTTGCCAGCGTGAGGGTTTTCTCGTCAATTTGCTTGGCCGGATCTATCAATTGTTGCAGGAGACAAAATCATTATTATACGGGAGCCAAATTCGTTGAGGACAGGTTCATGGATGATTCGCTCAGGGTGAATTTGTCATGCTATGGAAGCCAAAATTTAAGTAGCCACCTTCATCTCAAGTGAATTGTCTTGTTTCGGAGCAAATGAATTATTTATAGTTGTTGCCGAGTATATTACATGCCAAGCCATTTCAAAATTTATTTATCAAGGTATTGGTCCATGTAGAAGAATTAGAGGCATGTAGGATGTCGAGAATCGACTGGCCATTGGATTGAGATCAGGAATCAAGAATTCTTGTTGAAGAGGGCAGTGATTACTGTAACAACGATTGAGTTGAGTCACTAAGAGACGATGCGATGGATGCTGGACGCAGAAAGACTTGTAGCTGATGTTCACCTGCTCCTGAAATGAAGCGATGAGACCAGAGTGTGGAATCGATCTCATATTTGATGAACTGTTGTGTGTTTTCAATAGTTGCATAGATGGTGTGAAATTGCAGATTCAGAGAGATGCACAAATGCCATATGTACAGCGTGATCTGAACAATTAAGTCTTTGGTAGATGAGCTGAAGGAACGGGCCACATACAATACAATCCCAGGGCCAAATTCAATCTAAATAAGTGATAGAATTGAAGATCCACTGTCGTGTTATTGAATCAGGGATTAAGCTATGTACTTTAGACCGAAATTAACAGGTGATTGATTCGAAGCATCTTAGAAGGCCACATCGTTATTAAATAATTCAAGGCCGAAATCAAATCACACTCCTTGATCAAGCTTTGCAACGGCAAACTGATTGGATTGAGTGAGCAGGAGGATAGAGGCGGGAATCGTTAAATTAAAGACGCCAAGGATTCAACCTTCTAAAGTGAGAGGCTGAGTTTACTCATTGCGGAAGATGTGGGACTGCTGTACAAGTCATCAAAACTATCCCTAGAGATTGAGATTTAATCTGAGACCAAATTCCTATGCAATGTAGCAGAGTGCGATGGCAGAGTGAGTCTTGATGACCATTTATCCCTAAAGAGTGCGATGTCAAGATAATGATGTGATCTGACATACCTGTGCACATGATGGCAAGCATTGAAGATTAATATACCCCTGTACATTATTAAGGCAATACACATGGACTTAAATATGTTATGTTGTGATTTGGTGGCAGTCGAAGTGAAGGTTCGATTGAGTGAGATATAGAGCACAATGCATACTTCAAGTGCTGTAGCTTGTTGGCAGAGGCAGAGTCCACCTGTGCACTTTTACTAGTCTAGAGAATGTGTGTTTGATTGCCGTGCATGATTGTTTGTACGATGATGCGATTTTCTGGACGTTGTTTGCTTAACATGTCTGTTGGTGTAGTTGAGTGAGCCAATGGAGTTAGAGGCAAGAGACGCCTGTAGTAGATAGTTTTGTAGCTTCCTGCATTTATTGAGAACACAGACATGTGATTGGCAGAAGTTTTGTCTTTCAGAGTCAGAATGATGGTGTGCGCACTTTGGTGAGTGGCTTGAACATTATTGCCCCAGATCTGTAGAAGTATGGGGCGTTGGTATATCTGATATAATTGCTGACAATGTTTTTTCATAATAATTTTGTATGCTGCTTATGGCTGTAGTGTTGAGTGATTGTGTTGGTAAGGGGTATGTGAATTGCTGTAGCAGCCTTGTATTGCTATGTGCACTATATTGTCATAGCATTGACAATGCTAATGTGTTGAATGTTGAGTATGCATGATGAGAAGAGGGTTGGGCGGGTCTTGTATTTTGTATTGTTAATGATGCCCTGTATGGCTGTGATGTTTCGCTGAGTAAGAGAGAACGATAATGTATGTTGTTGCTATATTATTGTCAGGTTGATATATATTGCAAAGGGTTTGATTGTTGAACAGTGACAAAGTATTGCTAATAGTGTTTGTAGAGCATAGGTTGCAGAGAGCACATGTTGATATTTGTGTTGATTGGTTGAAAGTGAGTTGATGATGAGCCAATGAACAATGGAGTTTTTAAAATGCCTTATGAATTAGCACAACAATACGTCAATGGATTGCAATGTAGAACAAAGAAAAAGGCAGAACAATAGATCCTTCTCAAGAGGAGTCCATGCTATTCTACATCAAGAGCAACCAAGGGATCTGAAGAAGGAACAGGAGATAGGAAATTTGCTCTCTGCACTTGGGTCAGATTTGAAGATCATGAAGGTGACAATGACAGCCCTTCTTAAATTGGAGAAGTTATACTCACTTCTTTCCGAGGTGAACCAATCAGATTGGAGGAGTTTAAATTGGGCCCTAAAACCATCCATGTTTTCCTTGATACAACAGAGGTTCTTGGAGCACCCTTGTGAAGGGGTAAGAATTATAGTTGCCTCCTATCGTAGTGAGATCATAAGGTTAACCTCACCTATACCTGCTTACAATGATGACATTATGAGGAAAGTTTTCCAACTGATAGTAGAAAGCTTTCAAGAGTTGGATAACACCGTGGGTCCTACCTTTGGAAAGAGGCTCAATATTTTAGAAGTCATGGATGGAGTTAAATCATATGACATCATGCTTGATCTAGAGTGCAATGATTTGATTCTTCAAATGTTCCAGTGCTTCTTTAACATTGAGGAACAACATCCAAACAATGTCAAAACAAATATGCAAACTATTTTTTCTTCAGTCTTGACAGACTGTGATGCCATTTGCAAGCAGCTGCAATCCAAGTTGTTGGCCATTTGGAGGAAGGAACCTATTGTCTTACCTACTGCTTATGAGCTAGTAGAAAGGTTGGTTGAGCAGAACATGAGACTGTTCAAAAGACAGTTGACCTAGGAGGAGCCTATGAGGGTGAAGAAGCAAATTTGTCCATTTGATCACTTGAGTAGTGTTGTGAAAATAAGGATGCAAAGGTTCAAACAGGCAACAAGAATGAATTGAGGAGGAAAATTCTTTTCTTCAGCAACAAGGGACCTTGGGAGCCAAATCACTCATGCTCGGGTAAAGTGGTAGAGATGACAGGGGTAGAACAAGAGGGGATTCCTTCTAATAAATCTGATGAGAATGAGAAGGGTTCTTCTACTATAGTTGAGTCCATTGATTTTCATGAGAAAGCCTTGTTGAAAATGTAACTAGTATCAATCTTCATAATTGTTGTTTGGCCCATGACACGATGTAATTCTTATGGATTTGTAAAAAGAAGAAAAGAAAATCATTGTAAAGATAAAAAATAATTATTTTTTATAAGCATGGGTTTCATGCTCAATTTATTATATTTTTAGGTCAAAGCACCCATTGAGTGCTTCTAGGGTTGTGTCATGAGTCATAGTCCTTGTCATCATGTAATAGACCCTTCTTGGGCTTTTTGTATCAAGCAAGAAAATATTTTTTGTGTCAAAATTATAAGTTATGCCTCCTCCACCAAGTCGGCTTCATCTCTTGTCAAATTGGCCTCAATGAAGGAATTTGTCCTTTCTTGAAGACTATATATTCGCAAAATATTCGACCTATAGTAGCATTCATCTAAGTGAAGTTCAATCTGAAGTTTCATGTGAAGAAAAAGGTGTGAAAAAGAAAGAAAGAAAGGTCTATACCATTGCAAAGAAGAAGAATCCAAGTGAAGAAGGTAGAAGGACCGAATCTGCCTTGTAACAGACCACATGTGCGAAAATCTTGAGATACAAGAGCAATTTGCAGGGCCGAAGGTACAAACCGAAATTTTAGAAACAAGAAGGAAGGCCGAGATCTTGTTTGGAGCAGATTTGCATTGACTTGAGTTAACTTTGATGGTAAAAAGCTTGTTGACTTGGACATCTTTGACTTGATTGAAGAAGCTTGATAGGAAGGCTGACTTGGTGGTTGGAGGACTTGTTGTTGGTCTAGAGGCCTTGATTGTCTCACTTTGAATTGGTTCTACAAGAAGAAGAGAATTTTTGGTTGGGTTTTCCCCAAAGAGAGAGGTTTTTCCATGGCTAAGAGCCTACACACTATGTCCTTTGTTGTTTGATCTTCATGCATTTATGTTTTTGGTAGTTGCTTGATGAAAAAAAGTTAAAGAAGACATAAAAGAAGATAATAAATAAAATACAAATACATCACAAGTAATTATCAATGATAAGAAAATCTTCTTGCCTTTCCAATTTTCTAACATGGTATTAGAGCTAAGGTAAAGAAGAGAAAAAGGAAGCTTGAAGATCATTGGCTCTCATCATTAGGTAAGGGTTCAAAGAAATATTCCAGGAAGTTCATAAGGACAAGTTTTAAAGAGGAGTCATCTTTTGAAGAGTTCTTGGAAGTGTTTTGGTTTATAAACTAGCTTGAAAGAAAGGACCTTTTGAAGGCTACAAGGAGATCTTGACTTCATCTAGGGTGGCATTAACAAACGACATCATCAATGAAATTTGAAGTCCTATACACTTCTTTAGAAGGCCAAAGGTTCTATGTATAATCTCTAAGGCAAAGCCTTAGATCCAAATCTTTGTGTCAATACTTAGAAAGGGTGGATGAGAAGGATATATATCCCTGTGATAGAGCGAGTAATAGAGCAAAGGCCTGGAAGTGTTAATTTTTGCGGCTATGGCAAAATTCCACCTTGGGTAGCTCAAATGACCGAGATAATGACCGAGATTCCTCTTTTCGAGAGGACCAAAATCGACCTAAAGATCGCCCAATTTGGTTAAGCGGAAGTTAAGTTATGAAATAATTCTATTCACACATGTATTATGGAATGGGTCGGCCCTAACCACTTGGGTAACTTCTTGGGTCATTCTTAACCCCAAGTAAACCCTCAAGACAACCTATAAAAGGAAGCGACCTCAAGCTCATTTGAACACACACTCAAGTTATGTTTTCTATTCTTCTACTTTGTTTTGGCTCACACAGGTTCATCGGCAGAAGTCCTCATTGGGTTCGAGATAACAGGCGAAAGGTTCGCTCTGGGTTAGGGTCTTCTGGATCTCGGTCGTCGGCACAAATCTGAGGTTTCTCGTGTACTCAGTTGTAGGCATAAAGTGGGTAAGAGAGCAACTTTGGCCCTCTGGTCGCTAGGAGACAGTTCAGAGGGAGCGACTTTGGGTTTAGAGACAGATCAGAAGGTTCCGGTCCTTGGTCGCCGGCTTCAGGTAGCCTAGGGAGCGACTTTGTTAGTTCAGTCGCTGGGATAGCATTGCGAGGGTGCACTTTGATTTGTTGGTCGCTTGGACAGCCCGACAAGAGAGCGACTTTGGTTATTCTCTGTTCAGGGCCATAGTTGTAGGCACAGAGACCTCCTGGGAGCGATTTTGTTGTTACAACTGTTCAGATAATGTCTTTGTGAGTGCGACTTTGAGGTTTTCAGTCGCTGATAGACATTATTGATGAGAGTGACCCAGTTTAGATTTGGGGTTTTGGCATTTCGAGATCAGTGATCTGTGGATCTGGGTTTCTCTGCTGTAGATCAGTGGATCTGAGTTTCTTTGTTGTTATGACAGATATGTAGATCTGTAGATTTGGCTTATTGTTACCCATTGCTGATCGTATGTATTGGGCTTGATGTACTCACTGTTGTAACTTTTTAGGATGATCTAAGAAGAAGAAGATTTGCAAGGGTTTTCCCCATAGTGGGTTTTTCCCTGGTTATGGACCAATCCTGGTGTCTCTATATATGCGCATGCTTTCTTCTACTATTCCTTTTATATTCGGTTGCATTGATGATGATGGTGATGTTGTTTCTTTCTATGTTATTGCACATGTTGATGTATAATAGTGTAGATCTAAATAATGAAATGATTATATGGGGTGAACTTAAAATATTAATGGTGAAATGCAACTATCATAGTAAAGAACAATGTGTTGATCAAAGGTTGTCATTGATGTCAACCCAAGCAGCACTAGGGGCTATCCCGATCTTGCATGGGCATTTTGACTTGACGACTTACTCTATTGTAAGTCAAGGATCTTCTAGATGGATTCTACTTGTCGAGATGTTTTTGTTGATATATGGCACGCAAACTAATTCTTCACGGTTTGGTAGATATTCATGTTTGAAGTTAGTAGCCCCAGTTAGTGGGCTAAAACCCTACGGGGTTGTGGCATGGTACTCATAATTGGTTGTTGTCATTGAATAGTCAGTGATTAATAAATCTTTTTTGCTTCTAAAATCCCACCAGCATTCACTTGTTGAGGACCCTCTCAACTCAAGACATTCATATAAATAATGACCCTCATATCCTCATCTAGTAGGGATTTTGTGGCTTCAAACAGGTCATCATGGCATTTTCGCTATCTTTTTTTTTGCGAAGCTTCAGAAGCTGAAATTAAAATCCATTTGAGTCGAAGTCTTGATGAACCTCATGACTGAATTTCAGATCTTGGTTCGCTATAGTTTCAAAGATACGATAGAAATTAGGGTTTTTGCAGGCTCCCAAATTCCATGTCAAACAGGTGATGTTGGGAAAATCGTCATAACTTTCTCTTTGAGCATTAGATTCAAATTTCGTAAATAGTCCCAGAAAGAGAACAAACTGTAGTTTATTGAGTAGCGTTTTCAGAGCTGAAGGTAGCAACAACAACACATGACACTTCGTACAAGTTCGCTCTACTGAACCAGTGTATAATCAGGTCATCGTGGGAGATTGGGTATAACTCTTTCTTGAAGAATCCAATCTTGATTACATCGGTGGGGTTGGAAAGTGGACTCAGAGGGCTACCACAGGAAGAAATTTCAGACCCTGGAGATCTGAAATTACATAAATACAACAGATTCAATATCGAACTCCTAGAAGGCAAGAAAAAGTATGCATTCAAGGATCACTGCAGTAAGGACCACACATCAACAGTCAAGGGTAAGTCTCCTACAATAAGATATGTATGATTAGTGTTTACATTTGAATTTTGAGTATCATCTCTGACATATGTTTTTGCAAGACAACGTAAGTATACACAATTTCTCGGTTATATCTCTATGTCTCTATATGTCACAATTAGTTTTGATACCACATTTCGAATGTCCTATTCTTGATACTACACATTTGATGCTACATATTCTTGACGCTGCACCAAGTCTGCTAAATATATATGATGTTGTAAGTTCATGTTACTTGTCTTGTCATATTTGATAGAATGGTCTCTGTTGTTGTACTTAGAACTTGGTCCATCATAAGTCTAAGGTCTGTCATCAGTTTTTATTATATATCTTTAGGTCAGTTTTGGATATAGTCTTGCATAGAGTCCAGGCCTATATCAATAGTGGGAGTCTTTGTCTACTGCTGCAACAAGTAAACAAGAAAAGTGAAAAGCACACTTCAAGTACGCATTGTAATTTTAATTTTAATTTATCCATTATTATGAACTTACATGTGTTTTGCAGGTAGAGGTAAGTTGAAGGGTATTTTGTTTTGTTTTGGGATTGGTTTCGCGGGGCAAATTTTGCATGCAGGTAGAAGAAGATTCTTGATGCTACACCAAGTCTGCAAAATCTATATGATGTTGTAAGTTCATGTTACTTGTCTTTTCATATTTGATAGAATGGTCTCTGTTGTTGTACTTAGAACTTGGTCCATCACAAGTCTAGGGTCTGTCATCAGTTTTTATTATGTATCTTTAGGTCAGTTTTGGATATAGTCTTGCATAGAGTCTAGGCCTATATCAAGAGTGGGAGTCTTTGTCTACTATTGCAACAAGTCAACAACAAAAGTGATAAGCATACTTCAGGTACGCATTGTAATTTTAATTTGTATTTTTTCATTATTATGAACTTACATGTGTTTTGTAGGCAGAGGTAAGTTGAAGGGTATTTTGTTTTGTTTTGGGTTTGGTTTCGCCTGGCAAATTTTGCATGCAGGTAGAAGAAGATTCAAGTACAACTTCAAGCAAGAATTCAAGCGCAGAAGTATCAAATCAAATGAAGCATTGCAACGGACATCCTTTGAAGGCATGACAACTATCTGTATATTGTGAAGAAGTGTCAAGGCCAAGGGTCATCATTGTAAAGTTGTAAAAGAGTCATTTGTAAAAGCGTCATCATTGGAAGAGTCATTATTGAAAAAGAGCCAATCTGCCTAGAGTCGAAAAGGCATTATCGGGAGTTATAGGAGTCTCTGTTGGGATGATGTCATGGTTGTTTGCATGTTATAGTGTGATTAGGTGTATGATCAAAATCATTGTAAATCATATTGTATCGTGGATCGTTGTCCTTGCTATGGGAATCCACACTCTTGTCTCATTTCAGTCGTTCTAGGGTGGCAGGGAGGTGCTAGGCAGGTGCATGAAGTCGCCTACAGGTTGGAGCCTGTGAACACTTCCGGGTGGTACTTTGGTATAGGATGTTTGGGCATCCATTCAGTTGACTACTGAAGAAACCAGGGCATTGGGGTGTCCTTCTAGTGGGAGCTGGAGAAGAATGCTTTTCTAGAATTCTAGGAAGTTGTTGCTTTCATTTCAGTTGGGGCTGAAGATTAAAGAATCTATTAGAAAAGCGTTCGATGGTTTTTGACCTGGAGGGGGTTTTCCACCTAAAATTCTTGTGTCTACTATGTTCTTTTATTTACTGTTATTACTGCATAAACACTAATAATAATTGAAGATTAACTAATGCTCTGAAAAGATTTAAAAGTGCTAATTGCTAAGGAATACTAATTTAGCCCCCCTTTCAGTGTTTCCAACACAATGTTGCCTTAAGGAAAATTAGCAGGAAGAAGAACATAGGTCAAAAAGTCTTGTGCGAAAGGCCTAGCATGAAAAGCACTGAAAAAGAGGCCACAATATATAAATTGTTTTTTTAGGTCTAGTTTGTCACTCGTTACAGTAATTGTGTTAACTCTAGCCAAAGAACCGAAGTCACCTTAAATTTACGAGAATTATGTCTTTGAAAAGGATCCATAAGGCATAAAAGAGACCTAATCTAAATCACAAGTTCTATCTCCTTTGTAAATCAAGCACTGTAATCTTATTATCAGAGATTCGAAAGAAAAATAAGAAGCCTTTTCCATCAAGAGATTTGCGGATAAGGACTTCTTGGTATATATACCTAGATCCCAGTGAGGGAAGATATCTTGGTCTAGATGATATGGAGATCACTGTTTAGGGTGAATAGCTTGCCTTTGATGATGTCTAGATCCCTGAGAGGATTGGTGTCTTGCCCTAGTTGGTATTAATATCTCAGTTAAAGTTGATATATTGGCCTAGATGACACCTTAGTCCCTTTTGGGATGGTACCTAGATCCCTTGTTTGTGTTGGTGTCTTGGCCTGGATAATGTTCAGAGCTTTGTTGGAATTGATATATTGGCCTCGATGACATCAGGATCCGTGACAAGTAGGTGTCTCGAATGACACCAGGTCCCCTGATGAGTTAGTGTCTTGGTAATTAACACTTGGATCCTTGAATTAGTGTTTTAGCAGGTTGCCTAGATGACACTTGGATCTTTGATGAGTTGAGTTAGAACATTGGTAGATGGTATCTTGATGAGTTGATACATAGGTAGTTTTAACCTAGATGGTATCTAGCATTGTATATGTTGTTGTACTCTTCTTAGAATATTTCAATTTGAGATCAACCTTGTACCAGTTGAACAATTATGAATACCTCCCTAGTTAAGAGGGAGTGTTGAAAATGTAATTAGTATCGGTCTTCATAATTGTTGTTTGGCTCTTGATACGATGTAATTCTTATGTATTCATAAAGAGAAGAAAAGAAAATCATTGTAAAGATCAAAGAAAATTATTTTCTATAAGCATGAGTTTCATGCTCAGTTTATTATGTTTATAGGTCAAAACACCCATTGAGTGCTTCTAGGGTTGTGTCATGAATCATAGTCCTTGTCATCATGTAATAGACCCTTCTTAGGCTTTTTGTATCAAGAAAGAAAATTAATTTTGTGTCAAAATTATAAGTTATGCCTCATCCACTAGGTCGGCCTCATCTCCCATAAAGTCAGCCTCAATGAAGGAATTCGTCCTCTCTTAGTAGCATTCATGTGAAGAAAAAGGTGCAAATATGACAGAAAGCAAGGTCTTTACCATTGCAAAGAAGAAGGATCCAAGCGAAGAAGGAAGAAGGATTGAATATGCCTTGTAACAGTCCACACGTGCAAGAATCCTGAGATACAAGAGCAAGTTGCAGGGGCGAAGGAACAAACCAAAATTTCAGAAACAAGAAGGAAGGTTGAGATCTTGTTTGGAGCAGATTTGCATTGACTTGAGTTGACTTTGATGGTAAAAGCTTGTTGATTTGGACATCTTTGACTTGATTGAAGAAGTTTTATTGGAAGCTTGACTTGGTGGTTGCAGGACTTGTTGTTGGTCTAGAGGTCTTGATTGTCTCACCTTGAATTGGTTCTAGAAGAAGAAGAGAATTTTTGGTTGGGTTTTACCCTAAGGGAGGGGTTATGCCTTGGCTGAGAGCCTACACACTGTGTCCTTTGTTGTTTTATCTTCATGCATTTATGTTTTGGTAGTTGCTTAATGAAAAGAAGTTAAAGAAGACATAAAAAAGATAATAAAAAAATACAAATACATCACAAGTAATTATCAATGATAAGAAAATCTTTATACCTTTCCGATTTTCTAACACACCCTTGAAGGGTATGAGCAATCATATGATAGCAGTGAGCAACAGATTGTTCCCATGTATTATGAAGTCTAAGGAGAAGAGCACTCGAAGGTGCGTGAGCATGAGGAGTAGTATGGCGTACATAGTGTGCATGATGAGTTATCTGTAATATTCCTAATTAGCCATAGCTAATTGGAATATTCGATTTTGCCCAATTTTTGCCTTCTATAGTTATTTATAATAAAAAAGTGAGGACAGGTGACATAACTCACTTTAAGAATAAAAAGTCACTTCCTAGTAGCACAACGTTGTGACTTAAGGAGGAGCCAAGGGGGCCAAAGGGGGATGCAGAAATGGGGCCCACGCAAACACATGGAGGGACTGTGCAGGAGGGAAGAACACATGGCAAGAGGGGAATCACGCAGTAGGAGGTGAGCCTAGGGATTGTGAGAGGTAGAGGCTATAAAATATAGAGGAGCCCCCTCATTTTGGATCATTCTGGTTATGAGCATTTGTGATCATTTCGACTTAGAGCACGCTGGCTGTTTAGCTAGTTTGCAGCACTGTTTAGTGCATTGAGTGTCTCCGTTCGGAGGTCTCACCCTTAGCCCCGGGGGACTTAGAGTGCCTGCTTGGGCAAGGTATCTCCATTGGCATTCCAACAATAGTTTCATCAACATTTCAGCAGCAGTTTCATCAGCATGTCAGCAACAGTTTCATTAGCGTCTTTGAGGAACTGCGCAGAATCCCAAGGGGGTGATTTTCGGGGGTCGACCATTTTAGAAAAGCTTTCAAGGTTTTTCTGGGTTTTTTGAGTAGAGTCCGATTCCAGAGTTTCAGCCTTTTTTGAGGAAGGGAGCAGCCCCAAATCCTCATTCGATTTCCAACAGCAGCAGCACGACAGTTTCCCAACAGCTGAGACGCAGATCAGTGTGAGGCCATTCCAGGAAAGCTTTCTAGGTTTTTCTGGGTTTCTTGAGTAAAGCCCAAATCTAGAGTTTCAGCTTTTTATAAGGAGGGGAGCAGCCCCAAATCATCATTTGTTTTCTAGCAGCAGAAGCAGCACAGCGGCAACATCCACACAAAGAGGCCATTCTTGTTATTCTGAGAGTATTTCTTCACTTGCCTTGTGCAAGTCAAGGTGCCATCTATCGAATCACCTCTTGTACTCATTTATTGCTCAGTATAATAAAATGGCTTAGCATTTCTTGTATATCTGCTTATATTTCCGATTTACATTATTATGTGTTGTTCCACTGTTATTTATCACTTCTGGGTTATTATATCATTTGCACATATTTGGTTGGAGTTTTTGCTGGGGTTTGAGGAATATTCCGGGTTAGGGATATTACAGTGGTATCAGAGCATAGATCTGGCTCAGCCTGTGGAGCTAGCAATCTATGACACCGGGGGAAAAACCCTATATCTATTACAGAGGTCAGAGGTACAGAGACACTGAACGTAGGTTGGAGAATACCTAGACACTGAGAGGGAGACTGTGTTTCGGTGGTGGACACAGAACATGAGGAGCCTGTGGTGGACGCAGGACAGAGGGAGCCTGTGGTGGACGCAGAGCAGGAGGATCTGATGGCAGATGATGACGGGAAGAGATTTGCGGATATGCTCCTCAAATCAGTGCAGGATCTGTCGAGGCAGATTGAGGTGATGGGGCAGAGATTCACGGCAGTAGAGGCCAGACAGCGAGAGAGCCCACGAGTTTTTAAGATCGGAGAGGGATCAGGTGCATCCCATCACTTGCCAGAACAGCGTGATACTGTGCAACTGGGGGCCACACATGCCCCTACATGC
>APFE030585335.1:35078-73956 GCA_000404065.3 Pinus taeda | reverse complement strand
GGGGAGACTGTAATATTCCTAATTAGCCATGGCTAATTGGAATATTCGATTTTGCCCAATTTTTGCCTTCTATTAAATAAAAAAGTGAGGACGAGGGACATAACTCACTTTAAGAATAAAAAGTCACTTCGTAATAGTACAACGTTGTGACTTAAGGAGGAGCCAAGGGGGCCAAAGGGGGACGCAGAAATGGGGCCCACGCAGACACATGGAAGGACTGTGCAAGAGGGAAGAACACATGGCAAGAGGGGAATCACGTGGGAGGAGGTGAGCCTAGGGATTGTGAGAGGCAGAGGCTATAAAATAGAGAGGAGCCCCCTCATTTTGGATCATTCTGGTTATGAGCATTTGTGATAGTCATTTTGACTTAGAGCACGCTGGCTGTTTAGCTAGTCTGCAACACTGTTTAGTGCATTGAGTGTCTCCGTTCGGAGATATCACCCTTAGCCTCGGGGGACTTCGAGTGCCTGCTTGGGCAAGGTATTTCCATTGGCATTCCAGCAGTAGTTTCATCAACATTTCAGCAGCAGTTTCATTAGCATTTCAGCAACAGTTTCATCAGCATTTCAGCAGTAGTTTCATTAGCGTCTTTGAGGAACTGCGCAGAACCCCAAGGGGGTGATTTTCGGGGGTCGACCATTTCAGAAAAGCTTTCTGGGTTTTTCTGGGTTTTTTTGAGTAGAGTCCGATTCTAGAGTTCCAGCCTTTTCTGAGGAGGGGAGCAGCCCCAAATCCTCATTCGATTTCCAGCAGCAACATCACGACAATTTCCCAGCAGTTGGGACGCAGATCAGTGTGAGGCCATTCCAGGAAAGCTTTCTGGGTTTTTCTGGGTTTCTTGAGTAAAGCCCGAATCTAGAGTTTCAGCTTTTTCTGAGGAGGGGAGCAGTCCCAAATCATCATTTGTTTTCTAGCAGCAGAAGTAGAACAACAACAACATCCACACAGAGAGGCCATTCTTGTCATTCTGAGAGTATTTCTTCACTTGCCTTGTGCAAATCGAGGTGCCATCTATCTAATCACCTCTTTTTCTCATTTATTGCTTAGTATAATAAAATGGCTTAGCATTTCTCGTTGCATTTCTTGTATATCTGCTTATATTTCCAGTTTATATTATTATATGCTGTTCCACTGTTATTTATCACTTCTGAGTTATTATACATTTGCACATATTTGGTTGGAGTTTTTGCTGGGGTTTGAGGAATATTCCGGGTTAGGGATATTACATTATCTTTGGAGAGCCAGCTGAAGGTTGGAGCCGTGGTTGAGGGAGTTGAGCATCCATATTTGGGGTTGACCATCGATAAGGTGCAAGTAGATGCAGAGGCATCCAGTAGGGCTACAATACTTACAAATGATAGCCGCCAAGAAAAGATTGAGCATATTAGGACAAATCTTATGGCAATGAAGAAAAAGACCCAGACACTCCGAGATACCATCTTGTAGCAAATCAATAATCTTGAGGAGCTTGGAGTTGCGTGTGCCGAGTCAATGTCTAAGTTGTCTAGCGTTGGGGAATAACTAACATCCCTAACGGGGCAGCCAAGGGAGCATATTCTGGAGTTTCAACACAACCCTCTTGAGGAGTACATAGACAGGGCTTGCAGTGCTATCATCCCACCTTTGTACATTGGAGAGAGGGGTAGAGTTTTCTAGATGGACCTTATGGGTTGATTAAGTGGAACAACATTAGTTGAGCATGGTGCAACATTGGCATGGTGGACTTGTTCCATGTACAAGTGTTCATGCATTCAATCCTTCCCACGAGATGGATTGGAGAAAAGTGACGAGTTGCTATCCTACTGAGAGGATAATTTATGGAGCGACATCCATAGCCAGGGATAGAGTACAGTTGGAACTATGGGACATGGGCGATTATGGATGGCCAAGGTGGCATTAGGATCCAGGTGGGTCTATTGGTGGTAGGATGAGTTGGAGAGTTGTTTGGGATCTAGGTATTGAGGGGTCCATTCATAAAATGGTGGCATGGAGGTATGGTGTGACATAATGGTTCATATGGGATCCTGGTATTAGTGTACAAATCCCTTTACAGTTGACAGATGCGGATTGACTGAGGGAAAGCAATCTTGGGGCCAGAGGATTTGTAATGTTTCCAATTTTGGTTTCCCTTATGATGCAGTAAGGGTGGATTCCCAGGGTTTATGACAGCTAGGTCACAAGAGCGAGATTACATTCACTGTTGTTGGAAATACTAAGAGGGGGGTTGAATCAATATTTCTTTTCAATTATTATTTTTATCAGTTAAGAACATTTATATTTGGAACACAGAAATAGATAATAGGAATATATGCTTTTATTTATGTGATCTTTGCAATAAATCAAGTACTATATATATATATATATATATGGATATGGTTTCAATCAGTTGCCAAGCACCAACTTGGACTCTTTGTGAGGCTCCAACCTCCAGAGCACCAACTCTGTGTTGTTAAGGCGCCAACCTTGAATTTAGGAGTACCAACTCCCAGGACACCAATCCTTTCAGTTATGAGGCACCAACCTCAAGGGCTCCAACCCTTTGCTGTAAGTTGTCTGGATCTGTTTGCTTGTAAACTTTTGCTCCCAACCCCACTGGACCTATGACTTACTTCTGTCCTCCTGTTCCTTCCACTTCTTCCAGAACTTCGACTTCCTTTGTTTCTTACAGTTTGCCAGCTCCAACCACCTTTTTTTTCTCTATTATATAAGCTTGATATGTTGACCTTTGGCTTCCTCCTTGCTCGCTTGAGCTTCGGCTTCCTCAACACTCGCTCGACCTTCGGCTTCCTCAATGCTCGCTTGACCTTTTGGCTTCCCTCATCCGGTTGCTTTAGCTTCCTCTGCGCTCGCTCGTCCATCTACGCTCGCTTGATTCTTTGGCTTCCTAGTCCATGGCTTCCTCTGTCAATAGAGAGGTCCCACATGCCACGTCACTATCCAATCACAGTCGCAACTTTCTGGAGGTCTCTTATAAGTTGTGCCTATACCATCGCCGATGGCCGATTGCTCCTACTGGATGCAATATTATAGACAACTCTATCGCAATCGGAGGTTTGCACATAACATGGCCAATTCCCCTTCTGTTGATGGGACGGATGCGACATGATAGTAAACAATAGTTAATATACCCGTCGGGTCTGTATGTATATATCGCAATCGTAGTTTATACTGTGCCATCCCTTTATAACTTGCGATACATAACTTCTGACATGGCGGACGTGATATAACATTAGGGTGTGTTATAATAGTGGTCCTCGTTCTGCACCGTCGATTTCTTTTGTATTAGATCCGACGATCAACACTCGGTCCGATCAACACAATCCATCGGAAGCTTGCTGCACTGTAGATCTCTTCTCTCCAGATCTAACGGTCCCGACTTAACCCAATCAACCCAAAACCATCCGTTGATCCTTCACCGTCGATCAACCAGCGCTAGATTAAATAGCCTACATGCATTTCGGGTGAGCCACTTGCAAGGGAAATAACCACCCGAAAAAGGTGGTTTTCTCTCTCCACCCGAGTGCTACGTGTCGCTCGGTTATTGGAATCGGGGGAGCTCCTCTAAATACCACTTACTGCCTAGCGTCCACCCAATAACCACTGCCACTATTACAAACCCGCTTTTTGGAATATAACCACGTGCATTCACTCTTCATCCATATCCTCACTTTGACTTTAACCCATTTCTTGATTTTTGTTGATATTATATACTCCTTCGCTCTTTTCTGGTCTGATATGGGTCCTCTGTTAACTTCTTTGGATTCCGATAGTTCTTCTTTGGCATATATTACATGCGATACTCCCGATATGGCTCCTCCTCAATCTCCCGCTCTTAAACTTACTTGGCTTTCTTGTGGCTTCTGATACTGCTCCAATACCTCTTCTCAGCTTTGATAGCTCTGCTCTGATAGCTCCTATGACTTTCGATATTCTCTCCAATGGCTTGGCTATCTTGGCTTTCTCCTCATGGCTTCTTGCTCTTGTTTCCTCACAGATCTGCTCTACTTCTCCTTGGCTTCATATCATCATTTAGTATCCTAGAATATTGCCATATTGACATCAATGACAATCTAGGTCAACAGCTGCTTAACTAACAATGGTAATTCGATATTCACTCTAGCTGATCAAATTGATTAGGAAAACCCACACGACCCTCCTTATGCAAATTTCTCAACCTTTCCTTATACTCTCATTACCCTCTGGTAACTTGCACTACCTCTGGAAACTCTACGACCTTCTCTACAGAAAAAATCGGCAACAAAACCTCCCTTTGAAACTCATAAGCTAGAAGACTCTCGGATGAAGAATAAACCTGGAAATCTCCTTCTCAATTATTGTTACTGAAACTCTCCTGGTATCTTAGTGAAAACTCACCCAACTTGATGTGCTCCAATGCTACCCATCGATTTCTCTTTATAATATCTCATTCACAAATAAATGAGCAAGATTCAAAGTTATCTTATCCCATTCGATTGCTATGATCGTCATAGAAACTTTCAAAAAGATTCTAGAGATAAATTGACCTTATTCCAACTAATGCCAATCAATTAACTAGTTTTCCTAAGTGTTATGTTGATGTTTCTAAGTTTACTTAGTTAGAAACCCTCCATGCACTTTATCTGATTTATTCCTACCTACTTGTTATTTTCCTTAACAAGTTATTTACAATGTAAATACTGAAAATAAAAACTAGTGCATGCTCAACATATTACAGATCAACAACTAAAAGAAACAGATTCAAACACACCATATGACACCATTATTTTTGGACTAATGTCCTTGGAAAAACCCAATGTGGGAAAATCGGTGCAACTATCTGAGGGTTTTCTTATTAAGCAATATCAGAGATCTGGGTGCTAAAGCTGGCCTACCCAATAGAGAATTTCCTTGGCAATAATACCTCACAGTTTATGACAAATCTACTGGCTGAAACCCTGGATAATCCTTCTAACGACTACTCAGCGCCAATCTGCCCAAGAAACCCAAACGCTAGCCTCTCTTTGCCTCATGCTGCCTTTGCGTCACCCCGGATGGGTTTGCGTTAGCCTTAGGAGGCCTTGCATCAGCGCTCTGGCCCTCTGCGACAGCAACGCTTGCCTCTCTGAGGCTCTGTGCAGCTCACGACTGCCTCTGCGTGGCCTTGCGTGATCCCTAGCTGGCTTTGCGTTACTCTCCTTAGTTACTCCGCTGCTTTATTGGCACTATCTCTGCCTCTCTGTCTCTCTGTACTCAAATGCCCCTTAGCTGCATCTCTGATCACTGATTCTCTCTCTCTTAGCAAACCCTGCTCTAGAGAATAGAATGACTGATCCTCTGGTGTATTCTCTAAGTGACCCTCAAGCCTCCTCTTATTCTTTTCCCGTTGACATATCAATGATCGAGATTAAGTCCCTAATCAACGACTAAGATTAGATCTGGTTTGATCCATGTCTTTTGGACCATTCTAACACAGTTTCATATTAATCCACATTAATATTTTATTTTCCCTAAGTTTAGACTTAGGGACTCCATTAAAAATATTAATTATTTTAATATCTTCTGAACTGTTTAGAATTTGTCCAAACCCTTTCTGGGTATTGGAGATCTCATGTGCCCCCTCTCCACCAAATTTCACGGCTAGAGCACATCCGATGTTACCCCAAATCAACACTCCCTCTTAGCGAGGATTGTGCTCTAGCAATACTCCTCACTAAGTATTACTCTGATCATCTGGCATCGGTACCTGTGCTGATGCTAGGCCTTCTCGCCCAACATCCTCTGCACTGTTGTATCTTGTACTGTTGCCCATGGTTCTGTCACTACCATTGCTGCAACTGTACGACAACTCCCTCTACATCCGTGCTGTTACTGGTTCTTCCCCCCAGCACTGCATCCGCACTACGCTTCCTCTCATCATGTTGCATCATGCTACCCACTGCTGCACTGCAACTCAGTTACTGAGAAGTAAGTAACTGATCTCCCAATTTGACCTCCCTGTTGGTCTCGAGACACCCATTGATGCTGAAGCTCCCTTTGCCGCTGACAAGTGCTCCCTCTCTGACCTCTGCGCTGCTGCAACAACTCCCTGCATCTCGCACCATTACACACCTCTTTGTGCCATCCTGCACTGGTGCAACACTCCTGTGCCTCTCGTACTACTGCAACCTGCTAGCCTCGTGCTTTCTCGGGACTCCTGCACTGTAGCTCTCTCTGCTGCTCCATCCGCATCCATCACTACCCGACTTAGCCAGTCCTGCTACTCCTCATTGGGGCTCCCGTAGCAAGGTCTAATCCAAGAGGCTGGGTACCTCGAGGATCCTGCCCCTCATCGCCTGTAGTCCGCTTTATTACAGCTCGATGTCTCCCCACTTCTTCTCAAGTGGTGCGTGTGCACTCATGGCACATTCATCATTTGTCAAAACTTCCTTCTTTGCCTGTGTTGGCACTGCCTTAGTCTCGGAAGACTCTTGATTACTCTTCTTCCTTGGACAGTGGGTCGCATAATGACCCAGCTCCCCATAGTGGAAGCACTTGGAGAGATCCTTCTTCTCCCACTTCTCCTTTCTCTTAGATGCTAGGGCATCATCTTCCTCCTGCTTGACTTTGATCCCCTTGCTGCTGCTACCCGTCTTCGACTGTCATCTTATCTCTTCCTGGCGAAGAGCTGCCCACATCTCGTCCCAAGGTGGGAGAGTCCCTCTGCCCAGTATACTCTGGACAAATACCTCCCAGTCTTCTGAGACATCATTCAGGGTTGTCCTCACCATCAACTCCTGATCTGATGTGGCTTCTATAATAGTCAACTGTTCTCGGATCTCATTCAGTCCTCTGAGGAAGGTGTCAATTGGTTCTCCCTGCTTCATCTGATACAACCTCAACTGATTCTCAAGTAGCATTCTTCTCTGCACAAAAGTATGCTGGTACAATTTGTTGAGAGCCTCCCACGTCTCATATGGCGTTTCCTTCTCGGCAATATGTGGTACTACATGATCCTTGACCCCATCAACGATGATGCACTTGGCCCTCGCCAGTGCCTCCTCGTACTTGTCGTTATCATTGGGGTCGATTGGGATAGCTATTACCATCAAGGCAAAGTTATTGACATGATTTTTGTCAAGTACAGATAAGATTCTGGCCTTGGAGACTGTGAAGTTGGACGATCCGTCCAGTCTATCGTAGTCTCTTACTCCGTGTAGTGCCATGATGCTCTTCTACTTCCCTCCTGGAAGTTCTCTATTTGACTCCTCTGAGTCTCTACTTCGCGTCTGGAAGTTTTCTTCTGGACTCCCTTTGAGTCTGTTAAAATTGGCAACTAGGGCCAAACTCTACGAGGATCACCTTATTCATGGCTGATAATATTTTATCTAGATTCCTCTCATCGAGAGGTGTAGGATTGATCTAAAGATCATCCGATTCCGATAAGTATTTATGGAGATGTGAATTTACTTTGATTATGGACAAATTGTCAAAGTCAACTAGCAACATATGTAGGCTCAGAAGCCCAACAGACACATCTATTCATCATCAACGTTTGCATATAAATACAAGATGTCTCCTCCTCATTTGGACACACACTTCTCATCCATCTCTCTCTCTTTTGCGCTGAAAAGAGTCTCTCTCTCTCTCTCTCATGCATAGATAGGTCTCTCTCTCACAGGTGGGAAGGAAGGATGCAGTTTTCTAAGGGTTTACAAACTACAGATTGGAACTTTGACCAATATTCTCTCTCTCTTGACTGTGCAGTAGGTGAAGCTGACTCTCCTTGGAAATCCACAATTTTTGGCACAGGAATCGAGGTGATCTGACCTCTGGTTTGGAAGATATTGACTGCCCTAGTTTAGGGCTGATGCCGCTGATGCAGATAATACTGATGTCGCTGATGCCGATGATGTTGATGCCGTTGATGCTGATGCCGCTAATCTAGGGTTTGCTGCTGCTGATATAAAACAGATTTTTGTACTATTTCTCTTTGCTGAATTATTGAAGATAAAAGAAGATTTGATCAAAGGGTTTCCCCATAATGGGGTTTGTCCTTGGCTAGCCGCCACATCTTGTGTCTCTTGTCTTGGCTTGTTTTCTGTTGACCGTTTAATGTTCTATCTGCACTTTACTTATGTACATGTGATTGCTAATCTGTGGATAATAATAAGAAAGATAAGTAAACTGGTCTAAGCATAAAACATACCATAATTTAACATGGTATCAGAATTGAGGTGAAGACAAAGCCCAAGCAAGAGCAAGAGCAATCATCGAAGAGAAGGTTGGAAAGGCTACCTAAAAAGAACTATGGGGACCTCAACACTCTTCCCCACGGAAGACAAGCTCCGTGAGAAGTCTGACTATCACAGATGAAAGATGTCTCTTGATGTAACTTTAGAAGATCAGGAAGTGTTGGACCATGTGAGAAGCAATATTGTTGAGCCTCCATCAAATGCATCCGCTGCTGCCAGGAAGGAATTAATGGCAAGATGCATTCAAGAAGAAGCAAGGATGGAAAAATAGGAAATGGCCACACTTAAAGGTCATCTCGCTGCTTTTTCTTCTCATGCTAAAAGAAGAAACAATTCTGAGGCTAAATCCAAAGGAAAGGCTGGACCAAAAGGTGGAAGAAAAGGACGATGTTGCCATTGCAATAAACCAGGTCGCTATGCAAGGGAGTGTCCTGATAAAAGGAACTCACACCGGGATGATGATCAAAATCCCTTTCAAGGCAATCAAAGAAATGATAGGTCAAATGGCCAAGGTAAAAGGAGTGCTAGAAATCAAGGAAGAGGACAACAATTCAAGAAGGCACTTCATTGGTTACAAAGAAGTTCTCCATAATCTGATAGAGAAAGAAACCAACTTGGAAATTGTCCTTGGAAATAATGTGAAATATCCCGTGAACGGTGTAGTCAATGTCTCTCTTAAATTGAATCAAGGTAATACAATCCACCTACAAGATGTATAATATGTACCTGATCTAAAAAAGAACCTGGTGTCCATTTCAGCTATGGAAGACAAAGGCTACAAAGTGGCTTTCAGCGATGGCAAGGTACGTGCATGGGAAAACAATATTAAAGATGCCTTCACTCTTGGGTTTCTAGTTGATTCATTATATCAAGTCGGAGGAAGTCCGCTAGGTGTCATGACTTGTGACACATCTCTTCAGTCCGAACTATCTAAAAAGAAGAATAAGATCTTAAGGACTGATAATGGGATTGAATATGAATCTAATGAGTTTCATGACTTTTGTAAAGAGGCTGGCATTAAGAGGGAGACTACTACACCATACACTCCTGAACAGAATGGTGTGGCGGAAAGGAAGAACCGTACGATTATGGAAGCTGTCCATGATATGCTTCATGATCAAAGACTTCTGAAGTTTCTATGGGCCAAAGCTGCAAACACCGTCGTATATGTACAAAACCTATGCCCCCATCAAGCATTGGGTTCCAAAACTCCTGAAGAAATGTTCACCGACAATTTTAGAATTTTTGGAAGCCTTGTATATTTTCATGTTTCAAAAGAGAAAAGGAATAAATTGGGTGCATCTGGAAAGAAAGGAATCTTTGTGGGCTATAGTGAAAATATTAAGGGCTATAGAATCTATGTAGTCGGTCAAAGGGAAGTCGTGATTAGTCATGATGTCACCTTTGACGAAGATATGGCTCTCAGCAAGGTGAACAATCTTCCTACAATGAGGAGCTCTCAAGAAGCTGACACAAGTGAACCGAAAGAAAAATATGATGAAACAATGGCCAATGTGGAAGAAACCATGGATCATATTGATCCTCCTCCACTTGAGCCTTCCTCTTCTAGGAAGAGGCCTTCATGGCGTAGGGGGACACTTGATGATGCTGAAGGACACATTGCACCCTGAGGAACCTTCCGTGAAAGTAAGAAACCAAACAGGTATCAGGGAATACCTGACCATCATGAGCACGATCATTCAAAATGAGCCTTCATCATTCTCAGATGTTGTCAAGCATCAAGTATGGAAGGATGATATGACCGAAGAATATGAGTCTATTATGAAGAATGATGTCTGGGAAGTGGTTCCCAGACCCCTGGACAAGACAATTGTTACATCTAAACTTCTTTACAAGATAAAGCATGCTGCTGATGGAAGTACATAAAAGTATAAGGCTTGTTTTGTCGCTTGTGGCTTCTCCCAGAAGGAAGGTATAGACTATGACGAGATATTTGCACCTGTTGCTATGTATACCACCATCTGCTGAATCATAGCCCTTGCAGCTTCACAAGGATGGAAACTACATCAGATGGATGTTAAGATCGCATTCTTGCATGGTTCGATCAAAGAAGAGGTCTACGTGGAGCAACTCGAAGGATTTGAGATTTATGATCGAAAATCTCATGTGTGCAGGTTGAAGAAGGCTCTCTATGGACTGAAGCAAGCACCCTGAGCATGGTATGAAAGGATCGATAGCTACTTGATGATGCTAGGATTCACCAGGAATGAAGCCGACCCTAACCTTTACTTTAAGGTTGTAGATGACAAACCTCTCATACTGGTGCTGTATGTTGACGACCTCTTTCTAATAGGTGCTGACCCTCTCATTGACAAATGTAAGAGGCAGTTGGCTTCTGAATTTGAAATGAAGGACCTAGGACTGATGCACTATTTCCTAGGACTTGAAGTTCTGGCAGAAGCCAGGAGAAATTTTCCTATCTCAAGGAAAATATGTGGTGAAGATATTGGAAAGATTTGGTATGGTGGACTGCAAGCCCGTAACTACCCCAATGGAGCTTGACTTCAAGAAGTTAAGCGGTAGTGCTGCTGGACCTATCTTGCGAAATGCCACCGAGTATCGTCAACTCATCGGAGCATTCATGTTCTTAGTGAACTCCTGTCCAGATATATGCTTTGCAGTCAACATGTTGAGTCAACATATGGTTGAAACTCACCACATACATTGGATTGGTGCCAAGAATTTGTTGAGATATCATCGTGGCACAATTACCTATGGGTTAAGATACACTGCCGGAGATGTGAGACTACTTGGATATACTAACGCTGATTGGGCAGGTAGTGTGGTGGACCGTAAGAGCACTTTCGGGTGCTGTTTCTCCTTGGGATCTACTTCGATATCCTGGATGAGCAGGAAGCAGAAGTCGATGGCTTTGAGCACCGCCAAGACAGAGTATATTGCTGCTACCATGGCCTCCTGTGAGGCAGTCTGGTTGTGAAAGCTCCTTAGTGAGATTTTTGGATTTACATTGGATACCACTGTGATTCTATGTGACAACCAGAGGTATCCGTTTATCAGAAAATCACGTATTTCATGATCGCTCCAAGCATATCGATATCAGGTACCACTATATTCGAGATATGGTGCAGCAAGGAGCAATAAGGCTCCAACATATCGATACAGATGAACAGGTCGTCGACATTCTGACAAAGACCTTAGGAAAGGTCAAATTCCTGACTTTCCAAAAACGACTTGGTGTCATTCAGAGACCCTCTGATGAGGGTCAATTATGATGTATTGAGCTCTGGGAGCTCCACCGGGGCGCAGGGTACTTCTTGGAGTGACATATGACCACAAGGTGACTCACCATCCCCTGTTGGTGCACTTTGTATAGGGTAAAAGGTTCAACCTTCCCCTCTGACACCCCGTGGCGACTATGGAACAGGATGATTAATTCTCCTGTGGGCCAGGATGATTAATTCTCCTGTGGGCCAGGATGATTCATTCTCTGTGGCGATTATGGAATAGGATGATTAGTTCTCTTGTGGGCCAGGATGATTCGTTCTCTGTGGCGATTATGGAACAGGATGATTAGTTCTCCTGTGGGCCTGGATGATGTGTTCTCCATGGCGATTGTGGAATAGGATGATTTGTTCTCTTGTAGGCCAGGATGATTAGTTCTCCGTGGCATCCACTGGATAGGATGATTCGCTCTCTTGTGGATAGGATGATTTGCTCTCTTGTGGACAAGATGATTCGCTCTCTTGTGGGACATGATGATTCGCTTTCCTGTGGACAGGATGATTCGCTCTCCTGTGGACAAGATGATTCACTCTCTTGTGGGACAGGATGATTCACTGTCTTGTGGACAAGATGATTAGTTCTCCTGTCGAGGCATCGTACCCATACAGTTTGGGACTCATGGGAAGTACCTCTCATCTGATCAATGAGCAGGGAAATGAGGATAGGGACCATAGTAGTACCGATGGACGCATTGTTGTATCTACCATACTCCCTATGCTAGGATGACCTTCATTGATCTGGGATCAATGATACTGGTCTGGGACCAGTGAGAGTGCTACCCACTATGACACTAACTTCGGATCAGTAGAGGACTGGTCTGGGACCAATGGTACACACTCTGAGACTGACTTCGGGTCAGTGGAGGATGGTATGATACATCCTCGGTCATTTCTTTTTGTTCATAGTTCGAGCAAAGTAGAACAGAGTAGAACAGAGCAGAGCATAGCAAGATAGAGATGAGCATAGCAAGGCAGAGCAGAGCAGGGGTCAAGCTGTGCATTTGATGGATGAATAGTAGCGATGGTCAGACGAATTGCAGATGGAATTCTCCTTAGTTGAGAGGGAGTGTTAAAATTGGCAACTACGGCCAAACTCCATGAGGATCACCTTATTTATGGCTGATAATATTTTATCTAGATTCCTCTCGTTGAGAGGTGTAGGATTGATCTAAAGATCATGTGATTCTGATAAGTATTTATGGAGATGTGAATTTATTTTGATTATGGACAAATTGTCAAAGTTGGCCAGCAACTTATGTAGGCTTAGAAGCCCAATAGACACATCTATTCATCATCAACGTTTGCATATAAATACAAGATGTCTCCTCCTCATTTGGACACACTTCTCATCCATCTCTCTCTCTCTTTTGCGCTGAAAAGAGTCTCTCTCTCTCTCTCTCTCTCTCTCTCCTGCGCAGATAGGTCTCTCTCTCACACGTGGGAAGGAAGGATGCAATTTTCTAACGGTTTACAAACCGCAGATTGGAACTTTGACCAGCGTTGACCAACATTCTCTCTCTTGACTGTGCAGTAGGTGAAGCTGACTCTCCTTGGAAATCCGCAATTATTGGCACAGGAATCGAGGTGATCTGACCTTTGGTTTGGAAGATATTGACTGCCCTAGTTTAGGGCTGATGCCGCTAATGCCGATGATGCTGATGGCGATGATATTGATGCCATTGATGTCGATGATACTGATGTTGCTGATGCTGATGCCGATGCCGATGATACTGATGCCGTTGATGCTGATGATACTGATGCCGATGATGCTGATGCCACTGATGCTGATGCCACTGATCTAGGGTTTGCTGCTGCTGATATAAATCAGATTTTTGTACTATTTCTCTCTGCTGAATTATTGAAGATAAAAGAAGATTTGATCAAAGGGTTTCCCCATATTGGGGTTTGTCCCTGGCTAGCCACCACATCTTGTGTCTCTTGTGTTGGCTTGTTTTCTGTTGATCGTTTAATGTTCTATCTGCACTTTACTTATGTACATGTGATTGCTAATCTGTGGATAATAATAAGAAAGATAAGTAAACTGCTCTAAGCATAGAACATACCATAATTTAACAGTCCCGATTTCCCTCCTAGAAATCCTTCTGCCGCTGCCGAGATGCCCCATACTCTGATCGTCTTATGCAACTGCACCACTGATCCGGGTTCCTCGACTAGAAACCCTCAGTAGCAACTCCTCTGGCCTTGCTATGTCAGGTACTGTTCTGACTAAAGTAGCTGACCAACTCCACTCTACAATATTTCCATAGCCTTCTAAACCCTAGCAACTTGAAGGTGAGAGCTCCTAGGGTCTGGGCAATCCCGGCACTGCAACCCGGCCTCCTCACCCAACTCTGTCAACCCTTCCAGCTACTGCGTGGCTCTACGTGAGGCTTCTCTTGCCTTCCTTCGCCTCTGCACTGCCTCTTCTCGGCTCACCCTTGATGATGCAGGCACTTCATCACCCTTCCTTGTTGCTGCTATGCTAGAAACAACTTCTGTCACCTCGGGACAACTGTTTTCTACTGGTATTACTTCCCTCAGCTGATGTCCTTTAGTCTTATGATCTGCAATATCGTTTTGATACCATGTTGACGTTTCGAAGTTTACTTAGTTAGAAACCCTCCATGCACTTTATTTGATTTATTCCTGCCTATTTGTTATTTTCCTTAACAAGTTATTTACAATGTAAATATTGAAAATAAACACTAGCGCATGCTCAACATATTACAGATTAACAACTAAAAGAAACATAAACAAACACACCATATGCCACCATTATTTTTGGACTAATGTCCCCGGAAAAACCCAATGTGGGAAAATTGGTGCAACTATCTGAGGGTTTTCTTATTAAACAATATCAGAGTACAATCTGGGTGCTGAAATTGGCCTACCCAACAGAGAATTTTCTTGGCAGTAATACATCTTAGTTTATGACAAATCTACTGGCTGAAACCCTGGATAATCCTTCCGACAGCTACTTAGCACCAATTTGCCCTAGAAACCCCAACGTCAGCCTCTGTCTGGACTGCGTGTGCCCCTATCTACCTCACGCTGGCTCTGCGTCACCCAAGATGGGTCTGCATTAGCCTTAGGAGGCCTTGCGTCAGCCCTCTAGCCCTCTGCGTCAGCAACGCTGGCCTCTCTGAGGCTCTGCACAGTTCCCGACTACCTCTGTGTGATCCTTGGTTGGCTCTGCATCACTCTCCTTGGTTACTGCGCTGCTCTCTTGACACTATCTCTGCCTCTTTGTCTCTCTGTAGTCAAATGCCCCTCAGCAGCATCTATGATCACTGATTCTATCTCTCTTAGCAAACCTCGCTCTAGAGAATATAATGACTGATCATCTGGTGTATTCTCCAAGTGACCCTCAAGCCTCCTCTTATATTTTTCCTGTTGACATATCAACGACCAATATTAAGTCCCTAATCAACGGCTAAGATTAGATCTTGCTTGATCCATGTCTTTTGGACCATTCTAACACAGTGTCATATTAATCCACATTAATATTTTATTTTCCATAAGTTTAGACTTAGAGACTCCATTAAAAATATTAATTATTTTAATATCTCCTGAACTGTTTAGAATCTGTCCAAACCCTTTCTGGGTATTGGAGATCTCATGTGCCCCAACCTCTCCACCAAATTTCGTGGCTAGAGCACATCCGATGCTACCCTAAATCAACATGTTAACATAGGAAATATTTCAAAATCATTAATTAACTTAATTGTGACATTTCCATAGGTGAAACATAGGAAAAATTACATGGGCTTGGAGATAATTCGTTTCTCTGTGTTCCTAGCCTCAGTCATACCTTGGTACAACCCTAAGATAGTTGTCCACATGGCTTAAGCTGTCTTCTTTCGAGAAAGGTGAGATATGATATGATCCTTGACTCCGTCAAGGATTATTCTTTCCGACCTTTGTGTCCTTATTATGTTGCGCAAGTTGTTGAGGATTTGTTGGTGCGGCTGATGGACTTTCAACAAATTCCTAGACTCCCTACTCCTCCAATATTATATCAATCTTCTCCTTCGAAGAACAGAAATTTGAGGCCCCATCAAGTTGGTCCTCAAATCTCAGACCCGAGTATGCCATGCTCTAACTCGAATTGCTCAAAAACACCCTTGCGCAAGCCTTGTTAGAGAAAACACCTACACATTGGATTTTACAGGAAAAGACTGTGCTCTTGTGGAAATTGCGCACCCTGCGCTGTAATTGTCACGTGCTTTTGAGGAAAATAAATATACTGCTTTCTAGTCATCACTCAGTTCGTAGCTCTGATACCATGTTAGTTTTCTAATACCCAACAACTAATTTGAACAGTATTCTAGGATGCAAGAACTAGAAAACTGAACTGCGAAATTCAGTGATCAAATAAATTGAGTATTCTAACGAATTTGCATAAAAAAATAAATTCATAAAGACAAGCATACAATTAACAAAACACCAAAAATACCTAGGAAACCCCAACTGGGGAAAACCTGCTAATTTGTGTTGTTATTTATCTGCTCAGAAAAAATCTTAGCAATTAATTACAAATCACTTGGGAAAATTTCACCTCACTCTCTGTTTCTCAACATAATATCCCACGCACCCTAGATCAATTCGGCCTCTCTCTTATGTAGTCGTACCAACTGTACAGGATGAACTACGTCTTTGCGCAAGCTATCTCGTCCTCCTTAAGTGATGTGCTTTCCCTGACTTGATGCATTGATCTGGAACTATTTTCCTGAGCTCAAAACACAAATTCTCACGAGTGCATAATCATATGATTCACCAAGTGTGCGCTCTTCTTTTTATAGGATCGAACTGCTCTTCAACTCAAGCGAACTGGCGCCTTAAACCCTAGTCGAACTATCTCACTGAACTCAAATCTAATTGACATCTTGAACTCAAGCGAACTGGCCTCTTGAACTCGAGTCAAACTGCCTCACTGAATTGAAGTCGAACTGAGATAAAATCTCCATGCATGCTTAGTTAAATTTACTATTTTTGACAATAGGAAAAATAGAGAATTTTCCTAAGTCAACCCCAAGAGAAAGTAAGACTGTGCCTTAGCTTCACATGCGGGTTCTTCTGCCAAATATAGTGCACCACTAATTTTAGTAGAACCTTCCATCTCTAACTTCAATTAACATAAAAGCAGAGAAAAAATGTCTTGGTTAATGTGAACTAATCTAGTCAAACTTTAGCCTCCTTTTTCATCTTCTTCTTCGTATGAATCAATAGAAGAACTTGTGTAGATGATCCAAATGAGTGAGACGGGCTCTCTATATATAGTGATCAAGTAGGACGAATAGGTGTGTCTATAGGGGCAGGCCGACTTGTACCTCTGGGAGCATTGACTTTACTTTCTTTGGAGCCAAAAATTTAATTTTTACAAATTCAAAATTCTCCATTTTGACGCCAACATGAAGAACATGTTTGGAATTTATTATTACATTTATTTGAAGGGTTGAAGCATTGATTATGAAGATGGACCATAGCTACAAAATTCAACACTCCCTCTTAGCTAGGGAAGCTATGTTACCGGATCCGTCAGCCATGGGGGATGGATTCGCAGATCCCCGGATCTGATCCGGATTCGCTTGGATCCGCCTAGGGACCCATATGAAAATGTTTTCTTCACGATAATGTGCACCCCAAAATTCAAATTGCATTCCTGCAATTTGGGATTTTTACAACACAAAAACACCTATATTCACTGAATTAATTTTCTGTTAATATTCGTTGAATTAATTCCTAACTATGGGTCCCTTTGGTCACGGGAGAAGTTCATATTCGCTAAATTAATACTGTATTAATATTTGTTGAATTAATACTCTGTTAACGGGAGAAGTTCATATTCGCTGAATTAATACTCTATTAATATTTGCTGAATTAACACACTATTAATATTCGCTGAATAAATACTTAGCTTCGGGTCTATTTGCTCACGAAAGAGGTTATTTCCCAAATAATACTTAGCTTAATACCTGGCTAGTAAAATGCATTCGGTGGGTTGCTTGTAGCCACCATGGCGGGCACCCTCTCTGGGTCATCCCGTCACCAATGGAACATATTAGTGATGTTAGAAATACTATGGTATCGGAAACCAAGGGCTAACCATTCGTTGGAACATGGGGACATTTGGAGACACTTACGGAAAATTTATTAATGTTCTAGAGATTATTCACGTTCAGATGTCGGAGCTCAACTAGTAACTTATTAAGATTAATAACTATATAATTTATAACATATAGTAGTAATAATAATAATAATAATAATATAAATTTAAATTTATAATATCGTAAGCTTATATATTAATGAACTCAGCTTATAACTTATTAATATTGAATCAACTATGTAATATTATAACTATAGATGAAATAATAATCACAGATATATCTGATAACAATAAAAATTTATAATATTCGTAGCCTCATATATTATTAATTAAATTTAAAATTTCGTATTTTAAAGTCTATAATATTGTAATATTTAATGACTTTTTAATTTCTAAATTATATTATATATACAGATTCAGAAGTTAGATTCTAAAAAAATTATAGATATTAGATATAAGTTCGTAATATGTTATATTATTAATTATAATGCACATACTGAATAAATAATATCTACAAAGATATTATGATATATCTAAGTTAAATTCAAATATTTTAGTTTTTTTATCATATATGTGAAAATTAATATTTATTATTAAATTACGCATAAAATATTAATTATATTATTTAAAATTTGTTTTTACAATTATAATGTAATTGTTTATCTCTTGAAAGTAAGGAAACATATCTATGGCTCAAGGCCTAAATGTATCTTGTGAGGGTGGAAGTTGCCCCTATTACATACCACATACAAGTTAATTTTAGATGGCCAATTTTGTCTACACATAATGATGTAGCTGCATGCTGAGATATTCAGATTGTATCAACAGAGGTTAGACCAGTAACCATGAATATTGTAGCCTTTTCCATATTATATAATATACATGTCGTTTCCTCGCCGTATCCGAATCCTGGCTTTTAAAAAATTTGATGGATCCGGATCCGTATCCGCATCCGGATCCGAATCCTGGTAACTTAGTAGGGAAGTATTCATAATGGATATCCAAATGTTCTCTTGTTGAAAAAATTCTCTAAGGAAAAGTTGAAACAATTCGTCATTCATCAACAACATTAGCATTATTCGATTAGCATAATCTTGGTCAACAACTTTGACCATGGTAAATCAACAACATCAACTAGGTACATTAATTCTGGTCAACATCTCTAACCCATGGTACATCATTAACATGAACTAGTCACCATAATTTTGGTCAGCGCCTTTGACCCATGGTATACAAACTAGTCCTCGTTCACCATCATCCTGGTCAACATCTTTGATCCATGGTGAAATCCTAGGGACACAATCCATTTAAGTAATCCTTGTCCCAATCTCAAGGTCTGACTCATTAGTAATTCTAGGCCATAATGCTAAATGTGCTCACTCAACCTATCTAGAGAGTAATCATGAGCCTGATGTTGAAAGGCACCCACTCAACCCTATGGTTGAGTAATTCTAGGCCTTTAGGACCATTCTTCGTCATCCTAGTCAACATACTTGACCCAGGAAGAATGATTGTCCTTTGCTAGACCATTCTCCCTAATCCTGATCAACATAATTGACCCATGGAAAATGACTGCCCCTGATGCTATCATATCAATACTCTGGACCATACTCCCTAATCCTAGTCAATATACCTTACCAAGGGAGAATCACTATCCCTGATGCTGAAACTTCAACACTCCCTCTCACTAAGAGAGGCATTCTCAATCACTTCAAGCTTGTCCTCAAAGTATACAAGCTTCATCCTTGGACAAAGGCTTTGTCAACAACCTACTTGACTGTAGAATATTACAAGAGCCACATTGCTCCCTTTTGTACCATGTCTCGATATTAGATCTCAATGTGCTTCGACTCACATCATGGTCATCACCTGCACTTGATCAAACAATCCTGCAAATAGTTTTTGAAGCTATATTGCTTCACAACTCACCAACCAAGCTGCAATATACTTGACCTTTGCAGTATTGAGTGCAATAGATGTTTGCTTCTTGCTTATCCAAGAATTCATAGTGGAGCCTAAACTGAAGCAACATCCTGATGTACTCTTTCTATCTCTCGCACTCACTGCCCAATCTGAACCTGTATATTCCAGTAGCTATACTTCATCATTTCAATCCATATCCAATTTTACCATGTTTACTAGTCACCCTTGACTGGGTGTTATCTTTCTGCAACAAATCTTGTTGTGGCAATCTTGGTTGCTCCCTCTACCACTATTGCTATGTAGTCACTAAAGTGCATCAACTATCTAGTTTGATAATCAAGATTTGTCATCTCGAATCCAACGGTAAACTCCCTCTGTCATTGAAGGGGCTTGACCACCCCCTCTATCACATGAGTCCTCCTCTCATCAAAAACAAGATCAATGAAGACTCTTCAGATATCCATACCATGCCCAAGGTCCGTATAAAGCTTTCTTTAGTGTAAGAAAAGTCTACTCATTGTCTTCTCTGTCTTACTGGGAGAATCCTTTGCTTTGTACTTCTCAAAAGTTGCCACCTATCACATGTTGGAAATCACCCCTGACTTCTTTTTGACACAATTTTCTTCATCAAGGCATATTTCAAACTTGTTGACCTCCCTGCTCTCTCTGAGCTCAAATCTCATCTCAAAACAAATCATTGATTCTGGGAGAGCCCTCTTGTCACAAGATTTGCTTCATTCTTCTAAGACCTTGGCAACCTTCACGATGTACCTGCAATCTTCAGTAGTTTTGGAGAATCTAATAAGGCAACTATTTAAACAGTTCCCCTTATCCTTAATAATTGCTTGTGAACTTTAGTTACCTTCTTCTTATTCTTTATTAGATTCTTTCATCAAACAACTATCAAGAGCATGAACAATAAAGACAGTAGACACAAGAAGTAGGCTCCAAGCCAAGGCAAACCCCCTCAAAGGGGAAAACCCAAAAATAATCTCCTCTTTTTATAGAATCAGATCAAATGAGAAAACCAAGACCCAAAAACCAAAGTCAAACCTTCTCCAAGCACAAAGTCAGCCCTCCAAGAAATTATTCCTTTGACAAGTCATAATCTGCACAGTCAATGAAATTCAAATCTGCCCCAATCACTGTTTCAGCCCTCTCCAAACTTGCAATTCGATCCTGCAATTCTCAGTTTACTGCAACTTAGACCTGTAATTTTTGGCCTCCTTCAATAGATCGGAAACCCTAATTTCACACGTGAGGGAGAAATCAAGCCCAAAATCCAATTTCCTTCTTTCTCTTTGACTTATTCTTGCTTCCTTGACCTTCGCTCTTGCTGCTTCTTCCTTACTTCAGATCAAACTTGTGTGCTAATGAGGTTGAATCTCCTCCTATTGATATGCTTTTCATGAGGTCGAATAGCCTCTTCTAGACTGACTTCTCATAGTTAGGGCCGTCTTGGTCTTGGAGATATTTTTGACTTTC
Organism: Pinus taeda; assembly: GCA_000404065.3. NCBI lineage: Eukaryota > Viridiplantae > Streptophyta > Pinopsida > Pinales > Pinaceae > Pinus > Pinus taeda. Next base: position 52,969 of record APFE030585335.1, on the reverse strand, counting down.
TAGACACAAAAATAAATTACTTTTCATGTTACAACTTGCCCAAATGGGTCTTATACAAATGATATTGACTCTCTTGACTCATGACAAATATTCTCATGACATGACGAACCCTAGAAGCATGAAGAACATGCTTAGCCTAGTTGACCAATCAAAAGAAGCATGAAACCCGTTCTTGAAAATAATATTTTTTTCTTTCTTTTTTTGCTTGTTACATAAAATATACATAATGACATGAGTACAATGACAATTATGAAGACCGAAACTAGTTATATTTTGCAACATTCCTTCTTAACTCGTGAGGTATTCATAATTGTACAACCGGTACAAGGATTCTCTTGAAGAGTTCTCAGAAGAAGAGTCAGATTGATAAGCCATCTTTTAAGCATCAACATTATAACCAACATTGAACATAGTAAGGCCTTCAACTGATAATCTCTTTTTATAACAGAGCATGATGTTGGGAGGTTTTACGTGAGACACCACACTACCTCTTAAGGCACATACCCTATCTGGATGTTCACTAGGTATGTCCTTTTAGGGCTATTCTTATCTTGGATTACCCATCCTCAAAGAATTCCAATCCTCTTCGACCACTCTTATCTTGGATACTTGTCCAATCCTCAAAGAGTGTCGGTCAACTTCCTATCTTGGATTATTTATCCTCAAAGAGCATCAATCTTAGATGCTTATGCAATCCTCCATTCTCTTTCCTACTGCATTCACTAAGACTTACAATCGTTAGCCCTGGTCTAGTGCATGACAAATGGAGAATATGATGTCTTTAATATCATTCCCTCTCAACCTAGATAGGAGATCTATTAATTTATGGTATGTTCTATGCTTAGAGCAGTTTACTTCAATTTCTTCTTATTAGCCATTGTTTAGCAATCACATTAACATAAAATAAAATGTTGATAGAACATTAATAGTTTGACAGAAAACAAGTCAAGACATGAGACACCAGATGTGGTGGCTAGCCAGGGACAAACCTTAATGTGGGGAAACCCTTTGATCAATTCTTCTATAATCTTCATTAGTTTAGCAGAGAGAGAAATAGTACAAATGTACAGTTCTGTAATTTTATGACAGTAGTAATAAAACCCTAACCAACACTTGCAAAGTTGGTCAAACAGTCCACAAATGACCTTGCGTCAACCTTGGTCAACTCTGCATTCAACAAAAATGAAGGTCAACCCAAAACAACCCAAAAGAGATGGTCAAAACAAGTCACCAGCGGTCAACCCTAACCAGTCAACGCTGGTCAATTTGGTGGTCAAATCAGGTCAACGGGTTGCTGTTCAGATCTGCGACTTGCTTGATGGAGGCTCCTCACCTTAGGTCGAAGTCAAAACACCTTCCCCGCTGGTCAATGCAGTCACCCTTAGCTTACTGCTCCTAGGTCAACCACAGTGAATGCTGAAACAGACCTGCGCCCTCCTATCTGCGTCTTCCTCCCTTGTTGCGTCCTTCATCTCCCATGTGAGAGATGCTGCTCCTTGTAAAGCCAATCAAGTAAGGAGAGAGAGAGATGAATGTAAGATGAGATGAGATGAGCGAATAATGCCTCAACCTAAGTTGCATTTATATGAAACGTTGAGGATGTGTGCCACACATTTCACTGCTGGCCACAAATAAATTCATATCTCCATAAATACTTGTCGGAATCGGATGATCGTTAGATCAATCCTACATTTCTCGACGAGAGGAACCCAAGAAAAATATTAGCTGCAATAAATAAGATGACCCACATGGAGTTTGGCCGTAGTTGCCAATTTTAACAAGATCCTCATTCCCTCTTGGTTGGAGAATAGATCCTTGCTCTTTCTCAAACATTTAAGGAGACTTCTTACACCCTCTAAAGCATGGAGGAGATTATTTTACTTTGTCTCAATTGGGAAGCTTTTTAGTGTGTCTTCATAAATACAACAACGACTAGTCCTTTATGAAGATCTCCAAGTAGCTACATGGCTCATCTTCTTTGCATCTTCATCAAATTGAGCTTTCATCTTCCTGAATGTAATGGAACCAAACTGTGACAAGATTCAGGCCATCAACCTTTCATATCACTTTCCTCTAGTCATCATCGACAAAGGCATTATATTTAGCCAATGAAAGTAAAGCTTAGTCATAGCTCCCTTTAAACATGAAAGTGATCTTCATCTCTATCAAAACATGAATATTGGGTTATCTCTTTGTACTACTACCTCTTAATCCCAAGATGATGTAAACATCTTGACAATACAATCCTTCATGGATTAGCAAAACCATCCACTCAATCCATGTATTTATTGAATTGAGTTCAAAATAGTTGTAGATACACTTGCCTCAACTAGATAGCAAAATCATATATCAACTAGATAACCAAAACCAAAACATCAATATCAAAATTACCTCAATATGATGGCCTCCTCGGATTATGCTTACTTCTAAGATTAAAATCCTTTCACATTGTGTAACAAAGATCCTTCTCCATGCTAATCACTTGTGATCAAAGTGCCCATGTGATCAAAGTGATCAAATGTGTTTGTCCCGACATTTTTTTTCATTTTGTGGTACATTTTCCTATTGAATGTGGCCAATTATGCTTTTAATTTTCTTTTTAGCTGCATCAACCTCAGTGGCATGATTATGGACCTGACCCAAGGTGTGGGCAGGGGAAGGGGAGAGCTAGCCCTATGTGGACCTAGTGGAGGAATGTAGACCAAGGTGGGAGAAATGATGAATGGGGTTATAATGAGTGGAAAGGGGGAAATATATGTGGATAAGGGAGCGGGACCACGCAAACAAAATCAGGGTTTCCCATGAAATACCATCCCTAAATCCAAATGGTCAGTAAAAGAGATCCCATGAAACCAAAATCCAAGGTTAATATCCAAAAGGGGTCTAGGGGATGAGAGCACAAACCTAGCCCATTCTTTTCGCTGAATCCCCCCATTAATCCATGCCTAGAAGTGTCAATGATAAGCAAAGTACAATACTCAATTGCCAAATGACAAGGCATACCTTTAGGTTAAGGAGGCCCACCTTCAAACATATGATCATGACAGATGGGTGAGGGCCCACATGGCTGGCTCAGGTGGCATAGAAATGGCACAACGAGTTAGTTGGTGGCTGCAAGGGGTTGCTAGCTGCCAACTGAGGACCATCTTGGAGAAAAAATTTCTCCTAGGGATATCACCCACAAAATGGTGAGTAACATTCCACACATAGCTTCCTTCCTGTAAATGCTTCTTCGGGTGTCATATTATCGAGGATTCTATGACTTCTATTTTGTATATATACAACAATCATTACAACTTCTCCCCATAGAAATTTAGGAATGTCTTGATAAAAAAACATTGTTCGTATACATTCTTCAAGTGTTCTATTCTTCCTTTCTGTAACTCCATTTTGTTCGGGATTGTAGGGAACAATGGGCTCCCTCTTAATTCCTACTTCTTTGGAATATGTAATTATTTCTTCTAAAGTGTAGTCTCCACCATTATCGGATTTCAAAGTCTTTATTCTTCTTTCAGTTAAGGTCTCTATGTCAGACCTAAATTCCTTGAACTTTCAAATACTTCATCCTTTGTTTTGAGTAGATAGAGCCATGTCTTTCTAGAGTGATCATCAATGAAGGTTACATAATAGAGATGACCTCCAAGTGATTTGTAAGACATAGGCCCACACACATCATAATTGATAAGGTCCAATATTTCTTTAGGCATTGTTTAACTACTTGTAAATGGTTTCCTTGTATTCTTTCCTCAGGCACATCCCTTGCATATTCTTCATGATCTTCTTTAATATTGGGAATGCCATTTACCAATTTGTTGAGAGAGGGAATAACCTTGTCATGTAAATGTCCATATCTTCTATGCCATAGTTTAGTGGGATTGATTTCCATGTGAACTAGGGCTTAAGGAGATGGTGTTAATACTCTATATAAACTTCCTTCACGAATTCCAATAACTCTAGTTGTATCAATGCTTGAGCCTTTACCCCAAGCCAAAACCTTTCCATCTACAAAAGCAACTTTATCACCTTTATCTTCTAAGCAAGAAATTGAAAGTAAATTCCTTTTCAAACCTAGAACATATATATTGTTGAGATGTAGCTTTGCTCCATTGTCCAGCTTCAAAGAAGTTGATCCCAAGCCTTTAACATCATAGTTTTTCTTGTCTCCCAATTCCACTGCATGAGAAGATTGTTTCTTTGATAGAGTATGAAGTTGTTTTCTATCTCCTTTCATGTGTCTTGATGCTCCACTATCAATAATCCATGCATTGTCATCATTGAGTGAACCTGTGAGTGCAACCAAAAACGCTTTGTCTTTGACCTTGATGAATAAGTTGTAGATGATCATTTTGATCCTGCTTCCTGCAATGTTGAATCCCATTTTCAAGTATCTTATCATAGAGGGAGTAGTCCTTTCTTTCAAACCAATAGAGTGATCTCCAATCTTCCTTGACCTTAGCTCTGAAAGCATGTTGAGAAATCAATGCTAGTAGAACTAGGGTTAGATTTCTCTTACTTGATAATTACCTGTGAATTATGTTAGCTTCTTTTATATCTTTATTCTATTATCTTTGATTAGGCAATTACCAAATTGTGTGTATGAAGATCACAAGAAAAATAGGCACAAGATGTAGGCACTGTGCCAGGGCAAAGCCCTTATCTAAGGGAAAACCCAACCAAACTTATTCCTTCAATAGTTAAGACGAGATAATCCAAGACTCTTCAACCTAAACATAGATGTCCTCCAACCACCAAGTCAGCCCTTCCTCCCAGCAACTTCGATCTATATTTTCAACCTTGTAGCAACAACACTTCGACCCAACAAATCCAAAATTTTGACTTCCCAACGGGAGAATCTTTGACGAATCACTTTCAGAATTTCGACCCTCCCAGCAACAAAACTTCGATCTAGCAAATAGCCCAGTAACTTCGCATAAAAGAGAGAGAGAGATAGCCCAAAAACTTTGACGTGTATTTCTTCCTTCTTCCCCTTGAACTTCGAACTTTTTCTGCACTTCCTTGATGTGTATCGATCTTGTTGAGCTGGTGTCCAAATAGATCAAACTGCTCTTGTATATATAGCCTTTTTTTGTGGGTCGAATTGTCCTCTTGTTGGCCGACTTCATCAAGTTAGGGCTGACTTGGTGTGGAGGTGACAAAATACATTTTTGACTCAATAATAATTCTTTTTAAATGATACAAAAGCCCAAGAAGGGTCTCATTAAATGGACAATGACTCTAATGACTCGGTGTAAAACCTAGAAGTCCACAATGGGGACTTTGACCTATAAAATGATGATCCAAGCATGAAACCAAGTCATTGGAATAATAATAAACTTTATTTTTCATTCTTTGAGTCAAATATAAATATGAAGACCAAGCCTAGTTACATTCTTCAACAATAATCACGTGATCCATAACACCATACATAATAATTTCCCTTGCCTTCACATCCTTTAGTTTGTCCTCAACGGCTTGGACAAAGTCTATACGAAGCTGGATTTCTGTGCTTGCAAATTCCCACAAACTATTCATCTTTAGAACAATGCAGATTTATTCCTTCCACGGACTGAAATTATCGGCTCACTCCAACCTGTCTTCATACCTCAAACTCAATGAGCAATACTGAAAAAATTGATCTGGCCACGAAAAACAGTAAATAATTTTAAATCTGTTGTCCAGAAAAACCTTTTACTGTCAAATCAATGATCTCTCTGCCGTCAGAGATTTTGGAGCTCTGATAGCATGTTAATTTAAACTCTTATCAGCCCTGACTTAACTTCACTCAGCAATTTAACAATACCCAGAAAAATAGTTTACAATATAAATTTCAGAACTGCTGAAAACAAGATGTGTTGATAATTATCATGTAAATATGCAATGGAAATAAATGAAAAATCAATGATAGGTACAGCAAAAAATCACCCACAAAACCCTTCTATAAATTTTATATAATCAGAAAATAATGGTCAGACCCACACATAAATACACAGGAAATTATCACTGATAAGAAGATTTGTATCTTGGCTTCTTACTAAGAAATTTGACCTCTAGATTTTCTCCCGAAATCTCATCAATGTCCTCCTGAATCTCCTTGGTCAAGTCGAGCCTTTTCACTTGGAAAATCACTTGGTCAAGCAATCAGCAATGATTGTGTGTCTTAGTCTCTTCCCTTAGGCTAAATTTATAACTTCATTAAGGCCTAGATTGATGATGGAAATTAAATTGAGTTACTAAAGATAAGTTGCTTAAATTAACTTACTTTTCTTAGGCCTTTTTTTCCCAAACATAAGAAAGAAATTATAAATAGCTTGCATGTCATGCATGTCTCATGCAACCTTCATGCATGTTTCATGTCTCATGCATACCTTGCATGTCGCATGCAACCCTTATGCATGCCTTGCATGTTGCATGCAACCCTCATGCATACCTAGCATGTCATATCATATATGCAACCATCATGCATACCCATCATGTCGCATGCAAGCTCCTAAAGAGGCAAAACAAGATCTCTCTAGCTAAGACACTAATCTAGAAAACCTTCCATAGCTACAAAATTCAACAAGAATCCCTTCCTTACTAGGAGGGAGTGTAACTTTTGTAGCCTTGTGTTGAAATTTGATGACTAAAAAGTTTCCTGCAATCCCAACTTGGTTTTAATTTCACCTTATCACTCCCATTCAGTTAAATGCCCTTTCCCATAACATAAACATACATTCAACATATAGAATTCTGGAAATGAAATTTTCAGATTAAAACAAATGGCACTGTCAACACATGTTGAAAATAAATATGGACATAAACAGACCAACAACAACACATAAAAATACACACAAATTTTTGGTCAACTTAGATCCAAGCAAAACCCCTTCAATCTTCTCCAGCGAAAATCTGTTAGAGAGCTCTTCAAATTTATTTATCTTTAAAGTTCAGGAAAAATACATTTGCAAACAAAACAAAACAGCAAAATACAACTTATCTCTTCAGCCCAAAACTCCTTGAAAACCATGCCCACTGGAAGCTGAAAATATGTACTGCACGGATCCATACTATATGGATTATGTACGGATTGTACATTTTTTTTTAAATTCTCAAAAAATTCTTTCGAACAGCATGCAGCTCACAACATTAAATGTTGTTCATACTATACCTTCTATTGTCTTCTATGCCTTGATTTCTGTGCCCAACTTTGCCCAGAAATCACTCCTTCAGCTTGCTGTAACAAATTTCTCCTTCAGAAGTTTTCTCCAGCTTTCAGCCTCCTTTCTCCAATATGCTCTCATTAAGAATGAATGCAATCTCTCTTTTCTTTTCCCCCTTTTGTTTCCCTAAATAACTTTTGGACAACCCTAAGATATAATGGCTTAGATTCATTTAGATCAAGGGATGAGAATAAATGTGCATTTAATTTTCACTTTCTATTTTTTAACTCACCCATTAAATAAAGTACCCACATTGTACTTTGTCTAAAGTCACTTTTCATTTTATAATTTAACATTGACTTTACCACTTATAAAGTCACTTTCACTTTATAAATTCACGCTTAGGAAAATAATTATTTTTGAAAGTTTTCCCTAGGTAGAGACTAACCCATGGGAAATCACTTGTCCAAGGTACATTAAAACTCAACACTCCCTCTTACTGACAAAAGTGTTTCTCACCACACCTATCTTGTCCCTAAAATGGACATGCTTGCCTCTTGGCAAGGATGTTGGAAATACTGAGAGGGGGGTGAATCAGTATTCCTTTTCAATTGTTACTTTTACCAGTTAAATCAATTATATCTAGAACACAAAATGAGCAATAGGAATAAATTCTTTTATTAATATAATCTTTATAATGAATCAAGTACAATATATAGGGCTCCAACCTTTGATGAAGACACCGATCTTCAATTCTTCAGGCTCCAACCCATTGCCAAGCACCAACTTGGTCTTTTGTGAGGCTCCAACCTCTAGGGCATTGACCCTATCTTCTCAAGGCACCTACCTTGCGTTTAGAGGCTCCAACCCCTATGGCACCAGCCCTTCTCTGGTACAGGCTCCGACTTGGTTTCTTGAGCACACTGATCCTTTAGGGCTCCAACCCTATCTTTCAAGGCACCTACCTTGTTTGTTTGAGGCTCCAACTTTCAGGGCATCAACCCTCTGGGCTCCAACCTACTGCTATACTTTGTCTAGATATGTTTTATAGTAAATCATGGCTCCCAAAATCTTCTTTACTGAATTCTGTCAATCTACATCTTCACTATAGTCTCCATGCTACATCATTAATGACAACCTTGTCTCATAGAAGGTATCACCATTTCTCTTCATTATACCCAAGCAAAATCTCCAAGTCACATCATGATGACTAATACATCATGGTCTTCAATAATCTCCACACAACTTCAATGTGTCTACAATGAACTGCACTAAGTTCTGCATAAAGACAACTCTCTGTTTCAACCCTCTGTCCTAACTGTCGCAGTAACTTCTTCGAGAGTGAGGCTTCAAGAGTAATTGCTTCAGAGGAGTGATTGTTGTGGCTATATGTTGTGTATTCAATTAAAAACGACCCTGTCTATGCAGTCTTTTTAACAGACCGCAGGCTGCGCTTCTACAGATTCATTCTAGTTCCGATCCTTTTAATGAATAACCCAGTCAACAGAATGCTTGTCCTTTGGGTTCCTTCTTCATCCGCTGGATCTTCAACTTCCTTCTATGCTCGCTCGATCTTCGGCTTCCTCTTTCGCTCGCTCAACCTTTGGCTTTTCTTTCTTCTGTTCCTTCACATTCATGAGTTATAAACTGTCCTTCTTCTCTGTGATAGATGCTCGAGATCAATTCTTGAGGTGAAGGTTTTAACTTGTATATGTACGAGTCTCATCAATACCCAAAAGACACGTTTATTGGAGGGGAGGCCGACTTATGAGTTCGCATATTAAAATGATATTAGAGAGGCCCCTTTTTTTAATATTCATCCAATAGACTTATTACTTATGAAAATCACATAGGAGAGGCTATACCCACATTATAATAGATGTCTGGCGGTCCCCACATGCCACGTCATTGCTTTAATCCCGTAATCGCAATTTCATAAAAATTGGAGGTCTTTCAAGTTGTGCAATGCTCTATCTTCCGATATTAACATTGTTGATTCCCCTACTTCCTACGGATGTGATACTCTAATGAGCCTCTTTTGATAATTCAATCGGGTCCACAACTTTATCGCAAACGGCGGTTTTAACATGTCATCCCTTTTGAACTTTGCGATTCAACGGATGCGATATTACACTAAGTTATGTTATAGCAGTGCAGTTGGGTCCGTAATAATATCGCAATCACAGTTTTTAATGTGACATCCCTTTATGACTTGTGATATGAAAGTTTCGATAGGTGGATGCAATATTACATTAGGGTTGCTACCATAAACTATTCGGGTCTGCCTATTATATCGCAATCGGAGTTTTAACGTGACAAGCCTTCATAACTTGCGAAGGTTCCGATATGGCGGATGCGATATTAATTAGGGCGTGTTATAATGGGACCATCGGGTCCGCAACTCATATCGCAATCGGGGATTTCAATATAACAAGGCTTCAAGGCTCATGATGCGGTGGATGCGATATTTTAGTAAAGGCGTATTGTAACAGAACCATTGGGTTCGCAATGCTCCTCTGTTGTTTTCTTCCTTACGACTCTTACTCGTGGCTTGGCTTTCCTGTGGATTTTTGATGGCTATTCTTTAATGGCTTCTGATAGCTCTTCTTTTATGGCTCCTGTTCTTGACTTCCAATGGCTTCTTTGTTGGCTTTCCTCTTTGGGTCTACTGCTTCTATTCTCTCTCTCTCTCTCTCTCTCTATATATATATATATATTCAATCCACTTGGGTCCTCCATCTTATCATATCATCGTATATCAAACTTTCATCACTATGAGCATTATGATAAATGGGCATCAATGGGCAACATCACGTATCACAAGAATTTTCCATCACAAACATTGCCATATTGACACCAATGACAACCTTGATTAACAATCTCACCCTTTGTTATTGATGGCAATATTCTTGCGCTTCAACATTCTCTCCCCCTTTGACATCAATGGCAAACGGGGGGCCCAAGAACTCCCTCTGTCAAGGTGCTTCTCTTCTTCATGAATAGTAGATCTTCATGGATATGTTATTCCCCCTGCCATGGTGCTCTTCTTTTTGCTCAAGATAGGGAAAGATTGCTGCCTTATCATCAGCTAGCACATTATTGCCTATTCATGTGTCAAAAACTAGTTCATTCTGGCTTCAACAATGTTGCTTCAAGAATGTCCCAAACAAACCTTTAAAGTTTTCTTTTAACAATGCGCAAGTGTGGGCAACGATGCCTGCTCCAACATGGTTTTGAATGCCACTCCAAAAAAAAGGACTCTCTCAAGATGCCTCAAGTATTAACCTTAAAGATGCTCCACTTCAATGCTTGCAAACAGACTCCAAATAGCCACACACAAAATGCCCGAGTCCAAGTTTTTATGCTTCTACAATCTGTATTCTGTTGTCTCCACAGTCATAATTAAGAGGCCTTCATAGTCCAAATCGAGAGAAAATGCCACTGAAATTGTCTTTCTCGCTATGTCTCTTTAGATCCGAGTTCCTCTGTATCTCTGTGCTTTGCCTTAAGTCACTGCAATCCAACATTTCAACATCATTGCATTCGGATGAAATGGTGAAAGATTGTGCCTCACTGTTGCTATTTTGTAGGTGGCCAGTATCATCCTGAGCTATATTCGACTGCACAACATTCTCCTTTCTATAGTCCTTTTGATGAACCATCTTTTCCTTGTGTGCTTGTAAAAGTCTCTGCAAGTTATCTCCACTAGCAGATTTTGATATCAATTTGTGACTGTCTTTTTAAATTCTTTCTACTAATTGACAACTTTTTGCAATGCTTCAATTATGTTAGATGCTGCCAACTGCTCTTGCTTGTGTAGTGAACAAAAACATTCAAGCTCCATTCCCAGACGTATCTGTTTGTTTGAAGGTTGCCTCTATTTGTGTCCACAATATACTTGTTCTCACATCATATCCCTGAGTCGAGACATACAACTTCTGTAATAACAACACAATAGTTATTTGCCCTATTTCTCTAGCATTAGATGACATTCTCTGTTGACCCAATTTCTGCTTAGTGATCAAGTGGAAAACATCTTCAACAACAGTCCATTGGACATATAAGAGATCATGTTCTTCAATGGAGTGTTCCTGAGAAATGATCTATCAAAGAATGATTGTCAATATAACTCATCAGGGATTTCATAAGGCCCATTCATAGATGGCTTCTACAGGAATGCTTAATCATCATAAGCTCCCCATAACTGTATGCATGATCTTCCTTTTGGCAGAGTCTCCCCATCAAATGCTTAGATTGTCGAAGATCAGGTCAACAATATGTGTTGTTTGTTGGAGAGTTCAAGAGACTTTTGGATCCAATTTGCTTCTTTCTCCATACTTGTGTAACTTTCTTCTCTGACATGGTTCTAGCTTGTGTAGGAATCCAAGTCAAGTTACAATCACGTGCCATATGACCAACGTTATGATACTTGAAGCATTCTATGTTGTTCATGAATAAGAATTCATGATTTCTTGCAAAATTGCTTCTCGGAGATTATCGGGGACCATAATATTCATCTTTGTGATATGCCCTACAATCTTTTGCCATGTGTCCAAAGTTTGTACAAGCATAACAATAACCAAGAAATAAACTTTGGTACCTGGGAGATGGAGATTTCCTTGATGTACTTCTGAAGTCTTTTTGCCTTGAGCTCCTTTGATGATAACCATTGCTTCTCACATCCTTGACATCATCTGCATTTCTTCTTGGAACAAGACTTCCTTCATTGTTGCCTTGACACTTATCCTTACCTTTGTTGAAACTAGGAGCATCAACATTTCTTTTTGACTTCCTCACATCGTTTTGTTTGAAGCATTATCATTCTTGCTTGAGGATTCACCTTCATAGCCAAGACTTGATTTATCAAATGGAGACCTTTTGATGGCTAAGCATGTCATCCAAGGCTTGAGAGCTCTTCAGGATTTTGTCCATTCCTTCAACCTTTATCTCAAGGGAGAAAATCCTTTCTTCCAATCTTTCGCAATCATTATTCTTCTTAGCAAGTTGTTTCTCAAACTCTTCCTTGATACATATTGCTTCATTTGCTTCTATTTTAAGGGAGATGATATCTGACTTCATTTTCTTTTGCTAGATTGCTCTCCATTTCTTCCTTGATCCTAGTAGCTTCACATGTTTCGGCCTTGAGAAGGTTGATGTCAAATTTTAGTTTGAAGATTTCTTCATTCTTTTCTTTTAGTTGACATATCATGGTGTTTCTTTCCTTTTATGCTTCATCAACCTGTCCTTCTAGGATTGCCAATGCTTTCATTGTCTTCTTAGCTCCTTGTATTAGTTTTCTTGCTTCTTCTAGTTGAGATTTAAGAGAGGAGACCTCTTCCTTGTATTGACCAATCTTTGCTTCAGGTTTGTTCAAGCTTTTGTGCCTTTGTTCAAGGTGGCTTGACAAGGTATCTTCCCGTTTCTTTGCCTTATCTAATTGATTTGTCATGGATATGACTTCTTCATGATGCTTTCTTTTGTTTTGATGAAATTCCTCCTTAAGCTTGGAAAGCTCTTCATTCCTTTCTTGTACTTGAAGCTTGACAAGGTCAACATCCTTCCTTGTTTGGTCTTGGTCACTAACTAGTGCTTTCTTCTTAAGTTCCCCTTTTCTCTTTTTCAAACTGATAATCTTTTCCATGGCAGCCATAAGTTTAGTGAGGAGATCTTCTTCAAAATCTTTTTCATTTTCTCCATCTTCTAGGTCTTCTTTAGCCTTGATGTTATCACTCTTATCCTCAGTTTCCAAGATGGGTTTTGGATTTCCTTTTTGCTTTCCATCATCTTCTTGACTAGTGGTCATGGTCAATGTTCCTTATGATTGAAGGTCGTGAAGATTGTCCCATACACCCTTTGCTGACAAACACTTTTCTAAATTGTCCTTTATAGAATCTGGTAGCCCGTTCAAGATTGCCTTCCTCGCTTTTGCATTGTACTCTTTGGATTTTTCATACATCATGTTATCAATAATCACCGATTTCCAGACTTCAATGCCTTGGGTCTTTAAGAAATTCCTCATTCTTTCTTCCCATATATTAAAGTTTCCATTGAACAATGGAGCCTTAACAAATTGATTGACTTCAATTTTAGTGGTTGAGGGAGACACATCTTTAGGAGGATTGGAGACTTTCTTCCTTAGCTTTGCCATTTGTGTTCTAGTGATCAACCTTCAAGCTGTTAGGCTTTGAGTAAAGGCACTGCTCTAATACCAATTGTTCGAAATACTGAGAGGGGGGTGAATCAATATTTATTTTCAATTGTTATTTTTACCAATTAAATCAATTATATTTAGAACACAAAATGAGAAATAGGAATATATTCTTTTATTAATATAATCTTTATAATGAATCAAGTATAATATATAGGGCTCCAACCCATGATGAAGACATCGATCTTCAATTCCCCAGGCTGCAACATGTTGCCAAGCACCAATTTGGTCTTTTGTGAGGCTCCAACCTCTAGGGCACCAACCCTATTTTCTGAAGGCACCGACCTTGAGTGTAGAGGCTCCAACCCCTAGCACACCAATCCTTCTCTGGTACAGGCTCCGACCTGGTTTCTTGAGTACACCGATCCTCTAGGGCTCCAACCCTATCATTCAAGGCACCTACCTTGTTTTTTTGAGGCTCCAACCTTCAGGGCACCAACCCTCTGGGCTCCAACCCACTGTTATACTTTGTCTAGATATCTTTTATAGTAATTCACGACTTCCAAAATCTTCTTCACTGAGTTCTGTCAATCTACAACTTCATTGTAGTCTCCATGCTACATCATTAATGAAAACCTTGTCTCATGGAAGGTATCACCATTTCTCTTCATTATACCCAAGCAAAATCTCCAAGTCACATCATGATGACTAATACATCATGGTCTTCAATAGTCTCCACACAATTTCAATGTGTCTACAATGAACTGCACTAAACTCTGCACAAAGACGACCCTCTGTTTCAATCCTCTGTCTTGACTCTTAACTATCGTAGTAATCGCTTCGGGAGTGAGGCTTCAGGAGTAACTGCTTCAGAGGAGTGACTATGGCAGCTACAGGTTGTGTATTCAATAAAAAACGACCTTGTCTATGCAGTGGTTCTAACAGATCGCGGGCTGCGCTTGTACAGATTCATTCTAGGTCCGATCCTCTCTGTGAATAACCCAGTCAACAAAATGCTCGACCTTTGGCTTTCTTCTTCTTCCACTAGACCTTCGACTTCCTTCTATGCTCCCTCGATCTTCGGCTTCCTCTTTCGCTCACTCAACCTTCGTCTTTTCTTTCTTTTGTTTCTTCGTGTTCACGAGTTATAAACTGTCCTTCTTCTCTGTGATAGATACCTGAGATCAGTACTTGAGGTGAAGTGTTTAACTTGTATATATACGAGTCTCATCAATACCCAAAAGACACGTTTATTGGAGGGGAGGCTGACTTATGAGTTCGCATATTAAAATTATATTGGAGAGGCCCCCTTTTTTAATATTCATCCAATAGACTTATTATTTACGGAAATCACATAGGAGAGGCTATACCCACATTATAATAGATGTCTAGCAGTCCCCACATGCCATGTCATTGCTTTAATCCCGCAATTGCAATTTCATAAAAATCGGAGGTCTTTCAAGTTGTGCAATGCTCTGTCTTTTGATATTAATGTTGCCGATGCTCCTACTTCCGACGAATGTGATATTTCAATAAGCTTCCTTTGATAACTCAATCGGGTCCACAACTTTATCGCAAACAACGGTTTTAACATGTCATCCCTTTTGAACTTTGCAATTCAATGGATGCGATTTTACATCAAGTTATGTTATAGTGGTGCAGTCGGGTCCGCAATAATATCGCAATCGCAGTTTTTAATGTGACATCCCTTTATGACTTGCAATATGAAAGTTCCAATAGATGGATGCAATATTACATTAGGGCTGTTACCATAAACTGTTTGAGTCCGCCTATTACATCACAATTGGAGTTTTAATGTGACAAGCCTTCATAACTTACGAAGGTTCCAATACAGCAGATGTGATTTTAATTAGGGCATGTTATAATGGGACCATCAGGTCCGTAACTCATCGCAATCGAGGATTTCAGTGTAAAAAGGCTTCAAGACTCGTGATGCGGTGGATGTGATATTTCAATAAAGGCGTATTGTAACAGAACCATCAGGTCCACAATGCTCCTCCATTGTTTTCTTCCCTTAGACTCTTACCCTTGGCTTGGATTTCCTATGGATTTCCGATGGCTATTCTTTGATGGCTTCCGATAGCTCTTCTTCCAATAGCTTTTCCAATAGTTCTTCCAATAGCTTTTCTTTCGATAGCTCTTCTTTGACTTCCGATAGCTCTTCTTTGATGGCTCCTGCTCTTGACTTCCAATGGCTTCCTTGATGGCTTTCCTCCTTGGGTTTACTGCTTTTGTTCTGTCTGTATATATATATTCAATCCACTTGGGTCCTCTATCTTATCATATCATCATATATCAAACTTTCGTCACTATGAGCATTATGATCAATGGGCATTAATGGGTAACATCACGTATCACAAGAATTTTCCATCACAAACACTGCCATATCGACATCAATGACAACCTTGATTAACACAGGACTTCGTGAGAACATCGACCACCTGCTCATCTGTCGATATATACTCTAGCTTCATTGCCCCCTTCTGAACATAGTCCCTAATGAAAAGATATCTGATGTCAATGTGTTTTGACCTATCATGAAACACTGGATTCTCCATGATTTTAACGCAACTCTGATTATCACAGTGAATAACCGTCGATCTCAACTCCTGATCAAATAGGCTATTCAACAACTTGCGGAGCCAAATGCCCTCACAACTAGCCTGGCTAGCAGCCATATACTCAGCTTCAGAAGATCTCAAAGCAACTGACTTTTGCTTTTGACTGAACCACGACACAACTGCCGAACCTAATTTGAAGCAACACCTTGAAGTGCTTTTCCTATCAGAAGCACACCCTGCCCAATCTGAATCTGTGTAACATACCAACCTCACTCCATCTCCCCACCTATAGTCCAGACCATAATCAATAGTCCCCCGCATGTAGCGAAGAATGTGCTTTGTGTTGTGTTTTCTTCTCAAATATGTATGAAAAGAACCCACTTAAGATTGTGGATGACAAACAATTTCAACAATATAGATGGCTTCTAAACATTGTAGATCTACAACAACTGATAGAAACAAAATCTGCCAAAGTTCGGATCTATGTGATGATCATAGTTAAACAACAAAAAGAAAGAGTAATAAATCCAATCATCCAATGGAAACCAGATATGTAAAGAATAATTTTATTATAACCCCTGTGAAGGGAACAAATAAATGTTACCAGTCCCCCTCTTTTTTTTTCTTCTTCTGGTGGTTCACGAACACCCGCAGTCACTGGATGGTCGTTATGTCCATAGAAATATCTGAGTTTGATCAAGGGTATCAAGCCCCGCGGCCAATAGCTAGGCCTAACCCGAAGGGCTTCGGTGAGAATTGGCCCTGTGACCTCCCGAACGACGAGGTACTTATTTGACCAATTGAGCTAACCCTTGGGGCTCTTACCAATCCTCCTCTATGGGATGGGTTCTTGGCTATCCTCAAATGTCTTCAGCTTGTGTAGAGTCTCTCTCCTCTATAATGTATAAACCCAACAAAATTATGGTGTGCGACAATGAAAATAATCAGAGTTACAACAACGAGTGCAACAATGAAAATAATCAGAAGTGAATAATGAATGGAAAACCTTTCTATTTATAACAAAATATTGAGTTATCATTGAATAATGAGCAATAATAAAATATTATTGATCCCATTCTTGGAATAACCACCTGGAATATTTTATTATATTTGTTTAGGAGGGAAAAAGTATTTAAATTGTTATTTAGAAGTAATAAATAAATAAATGATTTATTTATCATCTCAAGGAATTATTTAAGGAATAATAAACAAATAATGATTTATTTAATTATTCCTAACGGATTTAGTCAATTTTGACAAAGAATAATAATTAATTAATTATTCTTAGAGAAAAATAAGATAATTAATGATTTATCTATTTATTTTTCATGGTTGGGTCAAATATGACAAGGAATAATAATTGAACAATGGTTTAATTAATTATTCCTAGAAGAAAATCAAATAAATAGTGATTTATTTAATTATTCTTCATGGGTTTAAATATAAATTACTTAACCAAGGTGGTTTATTAAGTAATTTCTCACAGTGAAAGCAATTTTACTATGGTAAAATTGGCTTTACATGGTGTACTTCGATCCATCTAGTAAATCAGGCTAGATGATCAATTTTTTGGTGATAACAAATTGCCCCTGAACATACGAGTGTTAGAAGCAAAACGTATGACCAAAGTACGTTGTAAAGACACAATCACTAGACAACACAGGAGAGTCAGAGAGAGAGAGACCAATGAAGCTGAATTGAAAGAGGATAGGGACAAAGGGGGTGAGACTAATGCAAGTCTCCTTTTATGTTGTGGTACTGGACTTCAATGAGGTGGGGGAGGCATACCCATACCCGCCGAGATAACTTAGTACAAAAACAATGGTTTGCCCAGAAATATAAAACTGAGCAATGAAGTACATGCTGAATGGTACATGACATGCTGGCATAACAGAGCTAGAAAATAATACAATGTGTCCCATATACATAATGCACCTGGAAAAAACATGAGCCAAGACTGAATACAATAATATCTGAGTACATGAGATACAAAGCCCCTTCCCTCAAAAAAATTGGTGGGAG
>APFE030585335.1:0-20924 GCA_000404065.3 Pinus taeda | reverse complement strand
TGATGAAGATAACAATCATTCCTGGGACATCTTCAATGATTAAAGGAATGACTGGTAATGCAGGTCATCAAGGAAATGATCGACTCTTCCACGAAAGCAAGAAACCCCTAAATCTCTTCTATGTACCTGATCTCAAGAAGAACCTGGTGTCCATCTAAATGGAAGTCGAAGGTTACAAAGGTACGTGTTTGAAAATATATATTTTAAAGATACTTTTGAGTTCATGGTTGTATCAAGTTGCAGGAAGTCCATTGGGGACCATGTCCATTGACTCAGCACCGAAGGTCTGTGAGTCAGATGGTGACTAGGATGCCTGAATTAAAAAAGGAGCATGAAGGTACATGTCTGAAATGTACCGAAGGGAAATATTATAAGGGGATCATTCCCCTCATGCAGCAGGTCCACAGGCTTGGAACAACCTGAGGAGTTTGAGACTCATGATCAGGAATCTCATGTATACAGGTGGAAGAAAGCCCTCTATGGCTTGAAGCAAAACACCTCGGGCGTAGTATGAGAGGATTGATAGCTGTCTAATGCAGCTGAGATTCACTAGGAGTGAAACCGATCCAAACCATTACTCAAAGGTTGTGGATGATAAACCTCTCATACCGGCACCTATGTCTGACAGGTGCAAACCCTCTCATTTATAGGAGACAGAGGGAGTTAGATTCTGAATGTGGGAAGATAAGCTGCAAGCCTGTGACTACCTCGAGGATCTTAACTTTCAGAAGTTATATGGTAGTGATGTAGGACCTGATTTGGGAAATGCTTTTGAGTTTCATAAACTCATTCGCGTTTATGTTCTTGAAGAACCTCCGTCCGAACATATGTGTTGCAGTTAGCATGGTGAGCTCATATTTGGTTGAGCCTCACTAGATTGGTGCCAAGAATCTTCTGAGATATCTTCAGGGCACAATCTCTCATGGATTGAGATACACTGCCGGAAAGATGAAATTGCATTATTATTCGAATGTTGAAATGGCAGGCAGTGTGGAGGATCACTAGAGCACTTTTAAGTGCTCTTTCTCTTTGGAATCTGCCTCGATACCCTCGATACCCTGGAATCGGCCGTTGGATCTAGTCCAATATGGACCGTTAGATCTAGTAGATCTGGGCCGTTAGATCTATCAGATCTGGGCCGTCAGATATAGACAGATTTGGACCGCCGAATCTAAAGAAATCTGAGCCGTCGGATATAGGTCAATCTGAACCGTTGAATTTTGGTAAATCTGGACCGTCAGATCTTTGCCAATCTGAGTCGTCGAATCTCTCCAAATCTTGACCGTCGACTCTTGTTAAATCTAGACCGTCAGATTGTAAAACCGTGTGACATCGCAGTGGTTAAGGATCCACGTGAAGGCGCCACATCGGCGGAAGAGGCTGCATGTGGGATAATTTGAGACTGCAACGTGGCGCGTCTCAAATCTGTTCCAGCTCGTTAGCGCGCATCTTAGATCGATTCCAGTGGCTGCTGATAAACGAATTTAATGGCTACTAACTGCAGAGTTATCTCCCTGTTAATACTCCTGCTCTCGGAAAAACTGAGGGAGGAGCTGCGCAGCCTAGTGCTGGGAGGGTCTCAACACTTTCCATCCCATCGGCGGGGCAGAACGGGCAGCCCACATATTCAACACCCATTTCCCATTCTACTGCACTCACGGCACCATACTTCGATTCGAAGTGACTCTTCACTGCAAAGTTGTTAATAACCATGGGATTTATATATGGTTGGTATGGGAGGTGCTATTTTGGGGATAGTCTCATCATTTGGAGATCAAGATTATTGGTCGTACGCTCTGGAAAATGTGCAGTGAAAATATAGTTTTGTTCTGGAGTTTTAAAATGTAACGCATACAGTCGGTGTTTTAAAATATGAGAGGGTTTAAATTTGTGATTTAAATGTTTATTAAAAATATTTTTAATATAATTTAAAATTTATATTGTAATTATATTTTCATAATAATTTAGTTTGATTTCCATTTCTAAAAGAAATTTTTGCCTGGTCTAGGAAAGTTTTCTTATACTATGATTCTAAGAGATTTTACTTTAACTTTTATTTTGTAGTTTTGATTAACTCCAATATATAAATAAACAAAAAATAATTAAATTATTTTTAAATAAAATTTTAATGTTAATATTATTCAAAAAAACCCGAGTAAGGGGAAAAATTATTTTTCAATTTATTTAATAAAAACTAAAGATAGCTTTTAATTCTGTGCTTTTATGTTGGAGCTGGTCTTAGAATTAGGGGATAGTGGATAATACTTTATTTATAAAAAAGTTTTAAGCAAAATTAATCATTATGGTAATTTGGAATGTGAAACAAAGAAAGAGAGTTAGAAATAAGTATAAGATAATTGGAAATAAAGTAATAGAGTTAGAAATAAGTACAAGATAACTGGAAATAAACAAAAGAGTAAAAATGTTCTACATAATAAACTTTGTTTATGGTCAGCCTTGACTTAGAGTGAGTAAATAATGAATAATACTTTATTTATAAAAAAAGATTTAAACAATTTGGAATTGAAAGTAAATAAAAAGAATTGAAAATAAGCGGAAGAGATTTTTTATTTTTATTTTTTTAATTACACTCCAAAACTTAATAATCAAATAATTCTTATGTTCTAGCCAAACAATTGTGTATTTCATTTTAAAATAGTGTTTCATTTATTTGAGGGCAATTTTCATATGCAAATAGGTAAGCCTCTAGTTCACCAAAGATCTATTCGATTTTAACCGTTAGATCTTCTCAATCTAGACCGTTAGATCTGAATAATCTGGACCATCAGATTTGTGCGATCTGGACCGTCCAATCCGGGCGATGTCAGTCGTTAGATCATTTTGATCTCATCCGTTCGATCAGAAGGATCTGGACCATACATATGCACAATATGAACCGTCTGATCTACACGATCCGTCAGATCTATTCGATTTTAACCGTCAGATCTTCTCAATCTAGACCGTTAGATCTCAAAAATCTGGACCAACCGATTTGTGTGATCTGGACCGGACCGTCCGATCAAACCGATGTGGACCGTTGGATTTGCACGATGTAGACCGTCGGATCTACGTGATCCGTCAGATCTTCTCAATCTAGACCCTTGGATGTGAAAAAATCTGGACCAATAGATTTGTGTGATCTGGACCGTCCAATCTGGGCGATTTGAGCCGTCCGATCAGAAAGATCTCAACCGTCCAATCAACCAAATCTCGACCGTCGATCTGCACAATCTAGACCGTCTGATCTACCCAATCTTGACCATCCGATCTACCCAATCTTGACCGTCTGATCAATGTGATATGGACTGTCCGATTTACACAATCTGGACCATTGGATCTCGACGATCTCAACCGTCAGATCTAAACAATTTGCACCATCGGATCGGGCCAATCTTGACGGTCCAATCAGCGAGATCTGAACCTTCCGATATGCACAATACGGATCGTTAGATCTGCACGATCAGGACCGTCCGATCAGTGCCCTCTGGACCGTTGGATATTAAGGTTCTCAGCCGTCAGATGTGTTTCATCTGATGTTCGACAACTTAAATCCCAAGGACTTATCTATTGATAACTTTTGGGCACATAGGTTATCCAATCGCTTATTAGTGGATAACTTATACATACTTATAAGTAGATAAGTTATCATATGTAATAACTTGATACGTTCTCAAAAGCACTTATCAGTAAATAGGTATCATACATAACTTATAAGTTATCAAAATGCACTTATCATCAGATGAGTTATCGTGAATAGCTTGAAGTTATCAAAATGTACTTATCAGCAGGTAAGTTATCACCAATATCATTAAGTAATAAAAAATAACGAATGAGAACTTATCGGCGAAGAACTGGTTCTTCGGATAAATTATCTACTCTATTAAATAACGTGAATCTGTTGGAGAACATGAACTTCCCGCTTATGCAGAGATCCGACGACCCTGAATTTACTGGCGGAAACATCAAGCTGTAGGTTGAAGAGCTTCTCGCTTACGCAGAGATCTGGCGACCCTGAATTTATTGGCGGAAACATCAAGCTGTTTGAGCATACGGTTAGGCAGAATTCGGCTCAAAGAATTTTGTTTCAAATCTGGGTATTTTTTTAAGAGCATATTTTTCTTTTAATTTTTACATCTTATTTATCAAAGTTTTTAATATAATAATATTGAGATTAATAAATGTAAAAACATTTGCAAAATTCTCCAAACAAATAATTGACACGGGCCATTCAAATCTGAGATTAATAAATGTAAAAACATTTGCAAAATTCTCCAAACAAATAATTGACATGGGCATTTGATTTGACAGCCAGATTTATGCCAAGTGGCAACCTAGCGAGGTTTAGATTTGGATCGCGAGTTTGCATCTAGTGGTGGTCTAGTAAGTGCCTTATGGAGCCAGTAGATTATGGGCATATGGCGCGTTCTAGAAAGATTATGGGCATATGGCGCGCTCTAGAAGCATAAAGAAGCATGAAGAACATGCTTTACTTAGAAGATCAATCAAAATAAACATGAAACCCATGCTTTAAAATTAATAAAGTGTTCCATATACTCTCTCTATCTATGAGCCAAGCTTACAAAACTATAGCGCAATGAATTATTACTTAAAAGCCAGGCTTATAAAGCTAAAAAAAATTTACAAGACCCCTACATGCTAATAAAGTGTTTGATATACTCTCTATCAATAAATTATATAATTTGTTTGCTTATAAAGCTAAATTTTTTTTTACCAAGACCCCTACACACTAATGAAGTGTTCCATATACTCTCTCTAATGAAGTGTTCCATATACTCTCTCTATCAATGAGCTAAGCTTACAAAACTACAAAGCAATGAATTATCACTTAAATGCCAAGCTTATCAATGAGCTAAGCTTACAAAACTACAAAGCAATGAATTATCACTTAAATGCCAAGCTTATAAAGGTAGAAAAAAATTGCCTAAGAGCCCTGCACACTAATAAAGTGTTCCATATACTTGGCTTACAAAACTACAAAGCAATGAATTATTACTTAAAAAATGAATAAATGTATAAATCTATAAAATTTATATTAATTATAATTATAACTTTTTATACAAAAATTGAATTTGCAAATCTACAAACTTTATTTTATAAATTGAATCTTTGGACAATCCGTAATAAGGTTTGGATAGGTGGTAAAAATTTTCTTTTAATTAGACAAATATTTTGTAATAACTATTCATTGCACTAGATAAAATTTTAGAAAATTTCATTTATATATCTATATAATTGTTATTCTTTAAAACACGAAAAATAATATATATTAATATAAAATGATTTGTTTTATTATTTAAAGTATGAAAAGAAATATTATAAATAATTATAATGCTTCAAAACTATAAATTTTAGACTTTTAAAATTATATGAACTTATTATATATTTATTTGTATAAATATCCACTAAAACATCCACTTATGTATCTAAACCTCTAGGGACATCCACTCAAGGGTGATTGAGCACAAGGGCATCTTTTCATCTTTTCTCTACTATATTGGAGAAGCGATAACCCACAAGTAGATTCATACCATGTTGAGTAGTTTTGACACTAGCATAGGTAATCTAAGTAGATTCATACCATGTTGAGTAGTTTTGACACTACATAGGTGATCTAATAGGTTCCCTCGAGTTTTTTTAATCTTTTATTCAACCTCAAGGTTTTTCTTTTGGATGTATCGTATTTACATTTAAACTTAACTCAACCTATGGCATTTTACCAAACAAAAAAAAGAAACAAATAACTGTATTTTATCTTTTATTCCACAACTTTTGAGCCATACACTTTTCACACAAGGTCTTATTTATGCATAATGATCCAAACACAAAACAAGATAAGACCCTGACTAACAGGACAAACATGAAAAAGAAAAGAAGAAAAGGACAAATTGTATAAGAGCACGACTCGTAGATATTAGAAGTCTAGGAGATACAAGTTTGGGGCAAGATAGCTTCTTTACCGTAAACGCGAGTGTACAATGTCTTAGTGTCCTATATTTCATAAACGCAGTAAGGAGTTGTGTTAGTGTCCTATATTTCATAAGTGGAGTGAGGAGTTGTTTTTTCCTGATTGTGTTTTTATCATATATTGTGTTTTTTTAATCTTATATTGTATTTTTTATCCTATATTTCGTAGGAGTGAGGAAAATCATTAAAAATATACCAACGCACCATGGAATTGTTTCTAAATAAAAAAAATCATGAATAATTATAGGAAAAATTTATTAAAAATATACTAATGTAGTATGGAATTGTTTATAAATAGATTTTTAGAGAAATGAGTTTGTTTCTTAATACAAACCTTCTTACCTTGTTGATAACTAGTTACTCCTATTATGAAAGTTTTGAACCTTACTCTTCCTAATAATACAAACCAACAAACCAAACCTTATTACCTTGTCGATAAACTCTCCGGAAGTCATAACCTCAACATTTGAAAGTCTATAAATGAGTATTTACCTACTATGTATATTTATCTCTATCTCTTCCGCAAGTCCATAAAAGCAAAGCACATCTCTTCCCTTGGCAGGTCCATAAAAGCAAACCACATCTCTTCCCTTAGAGAATCCAAAAAAACAGAACACAATAGCCACAACAATGAAATATGAGGAATATAAACATTATCCCATAGCAAGTCCATAAAAACAAAACAATCTCTTCCCTTAAAATATCCATAAAAACAAAACACAATAGCTACAACAAATGAAATATGAAATATGAACATTATGAACATTATGGAAATATATAAACGTTATGAACATTATCTCATATAAAAACAAAACACAATAACTACAGCAATAAAATATGAACATTATCTCATAGCAAATCCATAAAAAACATAAGAACATTATAGGAATATATAAGAATATAAACATTATCCCATAGCAAGTCCATAAAATAAAACCCATTACAAATTCCAAAAAACAAATATCCATAAAAATAAAAAAACACATTACAAATTCCAATTTCCAAAAACAATAATATTCATAAAAAAATTCCAAAAACAATGATATTCATAAAAAAAATGATATTCATAAAAGACATTACAAATTCCAAAGGAGAGAGAAAAATATGAACATTATTTTATTAACTTAAACCTTACAAATTCCCAAAGAAAGAAAAATATGAACATTATCTTATTAACTGAAACTTTTTGGCTTTCCATATGAAGCATATCTCATTGACTGAAATTTTTTGCTTTCAGTTTGATCAAAAAGGCACATTACCAATTGCCTCTTGTTACCCTGATATCCATAAAAAGGCACATTACAAATTGCCTCTTATTACCCTGATATCCATCAAAAAGGCACATTACAAATTGCAAAGAGGCATATTACAAATTGCAAAGGAAGGCACATTACAAATTGCAAAGAGACATATTACAAATTGCAAAGGAAGAGAAACATATGAACACTATTTCATTAACTGGAATGTTATTATCCCGTATCCCATGGAAACGTATGAACATTATTTCATTAACTGGAATGTTATTATCCCGTATCCCATAAACAATATGAGGCCTTTGTTACACTGATATCCATCACATATGAACAAACATTATTTCATTGGATATCACATATGAACGAACATTATTTTGTTAACTAACATTATTTCATTAACTGGAATTTTTGCTTCAGTATGAATATTATTTCATAAAGGCCTCTTGTTACACTGATATCCATCAAATATGAACATCACGTCATTAATTGAAAGATTTTTGCTTTACCTATGAACATATTCCATTAAAAAAAAATATGAACATCACGTCATTATTGAAAGATTTTTGCTTTACGTATGAACATACTCCATAAAAAAAAATATGAACATCACGTATGAACATGTTCCATAAAAAAAAATATGAAGCCTCTAGTTAGAGTGATAATTATAAAAAGACACATTACAAACTCCAAAGGATATGAACATTATCTCATTAACGGAAAGATTTTTGCTTTCCATAGATATATCTCGATATGTTTAAAAAGATTCTCAATATGTTTAAACAATACGAGGCCTCATGTTAAAGTGATATCTCAGTGATATCCAAAATGTGAGATATTACACGACACATTACAACTAACTTCCATGAGATATTACACGACACATTACAACTAACTTCCAAAGGAATGATCTCTCCCCTTCAAAAAAACGAGACACGAAACACATGCTGAGCAACGAAAAATATGAACATTATCCCATAATCCTTTGAAACGAAACACGAAACACATGCTGAGCAACGAAAAATAGGAACATTATCCCATAACTAAAAGATTATTGTTTTCCATAAATATGTGTCCATATGTTTAAACAATACAATAGAGTCATTCAGTTGATAAATATAATATTCCCGCGTCTGACAATGACAAAGCTTCCGCATAAGCCAGGTTGGTCTGAATGCATATGAACACATGGAAAAAGTTTCGTGGTAAAAAGAAGAGTTTCAAAAACAGACATTGAAACCCTCCGAAAGAACATTCATGAATTATGCTCCAATGACCAATTTTCACTTTTTACACGACCCAGAAAAAATATAGTGACTAGAATTGCACCGAGGTGCTCATTTAGCTATCATTTACAGTGCTGAACAATATCCGATGAAAATTACAATCTTGATAGAATGCCTCAAAGATAGACACTGAAACCTGCTGAACAATATCTGATAAAAATTACAATTACAATCTTGATAAAATGCCTCAAAAATAGACACTGAAACCTGCTGAACAATATCCGATGAAAATTACAATCTTGATAGAATGCCTCAAAGATAGACACTGAAACCTGCTGAACAATATCTGATAAAAATTACAATTACAATCTTGATAAAATGCCTCAAAAATAGACACTGAAACCTGCTGAACAATATCTGATGAAAATTACAATCTTGATAGAATGCCTCAAATACAGACACTGAAACCCTCGGAAAGAACATTCATGAATTATGCTCCAATGAAAAACTTTCATTTTTACACGACCCAGAAAAAATATAGTGACTGGGATTGCACCGAGATACTCATTTAGGTATCATTTACAGTTGCTTAACCTCCATCTACAGTGCTGAACAATATCTGATGAAAATTACTATTTTGATAGAATGCTCTCCACAACTGGAACCAAGTGAGGCATTTCACTCACTCACAAAACGCTACCATTATTCATGGTATTCTTGCATAAAGAGTCGGTTGACACAAAGTAGTAGTGCACTTCAAATTCTTCTTATGTTTCCCTTGAACTACCTTGAGAGTGGTTACTTAATGTTGGATTTGGTCCGACAGTTCCATTATCTGGGGGTGGTACAACACCCCATTTCCCTTCAGGCTCAATAACGTGAGCTCCTCCATCTCTTATTTTAAGAGAGAATTGAAAAATCCAAATCTAAAAAATAGATGTATCAACTATACGGAATCATGAGAAGAACAGTGCAATGACAGTTCCATTATCTGGGGTGGTCCAACACCCCATTTCCCTTCCTACTCTGATGGCTCAATAACGTGAGCTCCTCCATCTCTTATTTTAAGAGAGAATTGAAAATCCAAATCTAAAAAGTAGATGTACCAACTATACGGAATCATGAGAAGAACACTGCAATGCAACCATGTAACATGGTCATCCAATCACTCCAACTGCACCATCACAGAAGCTCGCATAAACTAGGACGTTGTCCCATTTCCCTTCAGGCTCAATAACGTGAGCTCCTCCATCTCTTATTTTAAGAGAGAATTGAAAAATCCAAATCTAAAAAATAGATGTATCAATTATACGGAATCATGAGAAGAACAGTGCAATGACAGTTCCATTATCTGGGGTGGTCCAACACCCCATTTCCCTTCCTACTCCGAAGGCTCAATAACGTGAGCTCCTCCATCTCTTATTTTAAGAGAATTGAAAATCCAAATCTAAAAAGTAGATGTACCAACTATACGGAATCATGAGAAGAACACTGCAATGCAACCATGTAACATGGTCATCCAATCACTCCAACTGCACCATCACAGAAGCTCGCATAAACTAGGACGTTGTCCCATGAGTATATAGCACTTGAAATAGGAGCATATAGGGAATCATGAGGAGGCCACTGCAATGCAACCATGTAACAAGGTCATCAAATAAGATTGAGAAAGTAAGTGACATTACATAACTGTCTATGTTTGACTTCAACACTGCTTACAATTATTTACATAGAGCAAACGCTCCAACTTGAAAGCATCATATATAGCAAGCTGGCTCTCATACACAACCAAGGTCATCAAATCAGATACAGAAAGTGTCATTACATAACTGTGTATGTTTGAATTGATCATCATGAAACTGTATTCTTGTATCCCCACTGGTGGTGATGATGTGCTGTACCTGTACAACTTTTTACTTTAGCTCGTCCCACCTATCTATGCCCAAGAGACAACTGCCAAAAAAACGTGGAAAGCCAGAAATGTGGCTGCAGGAAGTGGTATGAAAGTTGTCACTAATTAACATTCCATCAAGCCAGTAATTTAGATAAATTGGGAGCCTTTGAATTCTTAGCCTATAGTGAGGAACATTACACAGAACCTAGAGTGATCCTGAAGTGAAGTGAACCCCATTACGCTCATAATTTGAAAATTGAAGATGAGACATTACAGAATAAACCCTAAGCAGATGCATTAAAATGAAACTGGTCTTTACTACAGAATAAACCCTAAGCAGATGCATTAAAATGAAACTGGTCTTTAGGTAAAAGGCTTCTCTTACCTTAAATGTCATCATATTAAATAAGGAGACCTTGCCACGGGACGCAGACGTCACATAGGAATCATTCTCAGTGAGCTATACGAGCAGCGGCTTCTTCTGGATTTTTGTATCGCCAATGTCATTATTCATAATAATCCCACTAGCTGGCTGCCACATCTGTGGTGGAATACTCGCTATAGATGGTGGAACAAAATATTAATTCTTAGTTACTCGTCAATCATTACTAAAATAAAAAGTCAACAAACAACTACTAAAGAACCCCACCTTTACGGATGGATTCCTGGCCTTTCAACTTTATTTTTACCTGTAAAACCTGTAAAAATTGCAGCAAGTTCAGAGCATGCCACAATGAAGGAAAAAGATAAGAATTTTAAATTCAAATATATATTCGCAGGCAGCACCTTATCAACTCGAACATTGTATTTTTGAATTGATGAATCCTCCATGCCAATTGTAATGATGTTATTGCCCGAGGGTGGAAAGCCAGAAATGTGGCTGTACGAATAGGCATGAAAGTTGCCATGCCTTTGAATTCTTAGCCTATAGTGAGGAACATTAGGCAAGAACCTAGGGTGATCCTGAAATGAACTCACTACGCTCATAATTTGAAAGTTGAAGGTGAGACAGTACAGAATAAACCCTAAGCAGAACAATGTACTAAAAACTGAAATTATATAATCATCGGAAACATCAAAATGAAACAGGTCTTTCGGTAAAAGGCTCTGTTACCTTCAATGTCATCATATTGAATAAGGAGACCTTGCCACCTGAATGTCATCATACAAGCAACGTCTTTTTCTAGATTTGTATCACCAATGTCATTATTCATAACAATCCCACTAGCTGGCTGCCACATCGTGGAATACTCGCTGTAGACAATAAACAAAACACTAACTCTTAGTAACTTGCAATCATTATTACATAAAATACGGCTGCAAATTATATATCCAAAATTATAACTATCAAAAAATAAATAAAACAAGCTAAAAAAAGAAAACAAACCACTACTACTAAAGAACCCCACCTTTCCGGATGGATTCCGGTCACTCCCCGGCCATTCCACAGTTTATGGAGAGCATTGGATGTCAGTGCTAAAACAACACCGGAATTGGTGTATATCAGTTTTACCACCTTCAAGAAATTGTAGCACATAAAATTGTAATGTCAGCCTTTAGTGTTTTTTTGTAATAGGACGATTGCATACCTTGCTCGCATGCATTGTGTTAGGCAACCTGAGAGACCTACACTCACCCGAATCAGTGATCTCAGTCAATTTCCAATTCTTACTCTTGTCTGCGACCTCATCTAAAAGCATTGGTTTCCTGCTGTCTATACTACTCTGCACACATGTTGTCTCCACTGTCAGACAATCATATCATCCTATTCCTATAAAATATATGCCAAAATAATGGCTAATAGAGCATTTGAAAAGAGCCTAATAAAAATTGCAAATGATCATATACTTCGAAAAGGTAGTCTTGACAAAACTCAGATCCACATGAAGAGACTTTAAAAACTAAACACCGTTAACATTTTACATTGTTCCATCAGTACTATAAGCTATTGTAGTGCACCAGAAGCCTGGAGCATTATAGTCCACCCTAGATCCCCCAAGATCATACAACCAGGCTTTGATCTTTCCATCAATAGGTGTACAAAAAATAAATTGCTTTCAAACAAAGAATCATAATCTATCTTTAGGGCAATAAAGTATTTGTCATATGGCCAAACATTCACATGAAACCAAATATCAAACAAAAATGGAATATGCAATGTAGCTTCAAAACAATAGAATTAATACATAAAATTTTCAGGTTTCAATGAACAAAATACCTGAATATTTTCAGGTTTCAATGAACAAAGTACCTGAATATTTTCTTACTGGTGAGGTCAAAACAATAGAATTAATACATAAAATTTTCAGGTTTCAATGAACAAAGTACCTGAATATTTTCAGGTTTCAATGAACAAAGTACCTGAATATTTTCTTACTGGTGATGTTTAACCGAACATATGGTTGCTTCATGGCCTTCCCAATGGAATATGCAATGTAACTTCAAAACAACTAGAATTAATACATAAAATTTTCAGGTTTCAATGAACAAAGTACCTAAATATTTTCTTACTGGTGAGGCATATGGCTGCTTCATGACCTTCCCAATGGAATATGCAATGTAACTTCAAAACAACTAGAATTAATACATAAAATTTTGAGGTTTCAATGAACAAAGTACTTGAATATTTTCTTACTGGTGAGGTTTAACCGAACATATGGCTGCTTCATGACATTCAAATGTGTACTGCACAGACAAAAAAAATCTTTCTTTTTTAAATTTTCATATACAGATAAATAAGCGACAACTATTAGAATGAGTCTTGACACATGATAAAGCGGATTACCTTGATGGTCTTATCATCCCCGCATGTAATTATGAAGCGCTGGCAGGTAGGGTGTCAATATCATTCACACCACCAACATGCGTCAATCTGTTTAAATTATATCAATGTTAATAAATATACTTTCAATACAAATTTAATTTTACAGACCTACAAGAATATATAGGTTGGCCTTTGAGCATGCAAGCAAACCTTTAGATGTTGTCTCAAATCTCCTATCACGGAATAAGAATATATGTGAACTATATGCTTGGAAAACGCAACTCCTATAACACAAAAGCAGCCATGTCAATATCTGAATACATTGGTGCGCAACCAAAAAAGAAATAAAAAATAAACACTCGAGGCATTAGATGGCATTATTATCACTCACCGTGTTGTATAAAGAAGGAAATGATATCAAAACATCTTATTAATGAATAGAGTATATATTAAGTTACCAAGGTCTGCCCCATATATAGCTGGATTTTTCACAATAGCAACCTAAGAAAACATAATAAAACATTTATAAGAGTTTACACAAGGCCGAAGCGAATGATCAACTCAGTAAGGAACCCTAAAATCTTTTCAAGATCAATTCATACATGTACATTTTTCTAATTTAAACTAGAGAAGTATTTTATGAAAAATTCTACGTGGATGGGAATCGAACGGGCAGAAATTTCCCAAATCTTAAAGTTCCTGCAAGCTAATTTTTGTCGAGATGCCACTTCCCAAATTGCAATATTTCCCAAATCTTAAAGGTCCTGCAAGCTAATTTTTGTGGAGATGCCACCCTCCAAATTGCAATGTCACCAACATTTGTTCCAACCGATCGAACCACTAGCCAGTGTTGTTCGACCTGATTGAACACCAGTGTGAACACATTTATGAAGATAAAAAACACATCTTCCGAATTAACTTAAGGAATTTATCTAAATGAAGAATTGTATTGAATGGAATTTGGAATCACATCACCTAGCAGAATTGTTTGTGGAAACCCATGCTCATAACATTTGAACCCTGATTAAGAGTTCTTGCCTCGTTCGAAAATGAAAAGAGCAATATGTAACAATGCCAACTAATAACAATGCTACACCTAAAAACATTAAATATTCCCAGTACTCGAAGGCACGGCCTATTAATTTTCTTTGATCATATAATATTTACTCAAGTGGCCCAAGGTTATAATGTTGACGTCAATTAGCAAATTACTTTGTATCATTATGAGATGGAAAAGTATCAATTACTAATTATGATGGCGTTCAATGCTAGATGATCAAACTTAATTGCTTAGGGCATCTGAGCACCAACAATGCCTTTGTCAACATTTTCTAGGTCAGCTTTGATTTTGGCACATTTTTGCTTGGTCTTTGAAAATTTTTCTTTCCACTTCAACACTTATGCCTCCAAAAAGACTAGCAACACATTCAGCCCTCCTTTGGGAGGATGTCCAATACCTCAAGACTTGAGAGTTGTGGAAGATTTATGGGTCTACTTGGATGCTAACATAGAGAGTACTATAAGGGAATTTAATAAATTGAATAACACTATTAAAGAAACTCGACATTGAACTTTGAAAATTTTTCTTTCCACTTCAACACTTATGCCTCCAAAAAGACTAGCAACACATTCAGCCCTCCTTTGGGAGGATGTCCAATACCTCAAGACTTGAGAGTTGTGGAAGATTTATGGGTCTACTTGGATGCTAACATAGAGAGTACTATAAGGGAATTTAATAAATTGAATAACACTATTAAAGAAACTCGACATTGAACATGTCTTGAGAGTTGTGGAAGATTTATGGGTCTACTTGGATGCTAACATAGAGAGTACTAGAAGGGTATTTAATAA
Source organism: Pinus taeda (assembly GCA_000404065.3). Taxonomy (NCBI): domain Eukaryota; kingdom Viridiplantae; phylum Streptophyta; class Pinopsida; order Pinales; family Pinaceae; genus Pinus; species Pinus taeda. The sequence continues at coordinate 5,954 of APFE030585335.1, read as the reverse complement.
ATTGAATAACACTATTAAAGAAATTCGACATTGAACATGATTGACTTCGCCAAAACTAAAAAATAGAAGAAAATGCAACTGCTCGGCATCCACCACAAAAATGCAATTGCTAGCAGCATCCACCACCAATCGTTGACCGAGTAAATCAAGCATAAAATAGATGGACAAAATGATGGAAAGGGTGAAGCAAAATGTTGAAAGAGAATTGGGAAAACTAAAAAATTGAGGAAAATGCAACTGCAACATCCACCACGAAATGCAACTGGTAGCACCAATCCACCACCAATCGCTGACCGAGTAAATCAAGCAAGACAAAATGATGGAAAGGGTGAAACAAAATGTTGAAAGAGAATTGGGATCGTAAATCAAGCAAGACAAGATGATGGAAAGGGTGAAACAAAATGTTGAAAGAGAATTGGGATCCTCCCAAGACTGGCTAGAAGTTTCCCAACATTTTGGTTTCATTTTTGCATGAAGCTATAATTGTGGACGCTGAAGTTTCCCAACATTTTGGTTTCATTTTTGCATGAAGCTATAATTGTGGAAGCTGAAGTTTCCCAACATTTTGGTTTCATTTTTGCATGAAGCTATAATTGTGGAAGCTCTTAAGCTCTGGTCGATTGAGCGCCCGATTGATACAGTAGGCACCATAGAGGGATTCTCACAATCTGATCCATCTGAAGGAAAGGCCCTAAACATTCAAGGCTCTAGATGGACTTGGTCTTGAAATTGCAGGTTGGTTGAGAGCCCGATTGAGCGCCGAAGGATACAGTAGGCACTATAGAGGGATTCTCACAATCTGATCCATCTGAAGGAAAGGTCCTAAACATTCAAGGCTCTAGATGGACTTGGTCTTGAAATTGCAGGTTGGTTGAGCACAGAAGAGGATACAATAGGCACCATAGAGAGATTCTCACAATCTGATCCATCTGAAAGAAAGGCCCTAAACATTCAACGCTCTAGATGGACTTGGTCTTGATGTTAATTAAGCAATCATAAGCTACTCAAATGGATTTGCACGAGATGTATTTTGAGTTACGAGGGAAGAGGGAAGATGTTACAACCAAAGAAATCAAACCATTGTAGATGGATTGTCACCATAGAGAGATTCTCACAATTTTGAGTTACGAGGGAAGAGGGAAGATGTTACAACCAAAGAAATCAAACCATTGTAGATGGATTGTCACCATAGAGAGATTCTCACAATCTGATCCATCTGAAGGAAAGGCCCTAAACATTCAAGGCTCTGGATGGACTTATCTTGATGTTCATTAAGCAATCATAAGCTACTCCCTTGGTCTTGATGTTAATTAAGCAATCATAAGCTACTCAATGGATTTGCACGAGATGTATTTTGAGTTACGAGGGAAGATGTTACAACCAAAGAAATCAAACCATTGTTGCTTCAAACTGCAGACAATCAAGATGGATTGTCACCATAGAGAGATTCTCACAATCTGATCCATCTGAAGGAAAAGCCCTAAACATTCAAGGCTCTGGATGGACTTGATCTTGATGTTAATTAAGCAATCATAAGCTACTCCATGGATTTGCACGAGATGTAATTTAGTACGAGAGAAGATGTTACAACCAAAGAAATCAAAGCATTGTTGCTACAAACTGCAAACAATCAAGATGGATTGTAGTCAGAATTTAGATCAGAACACATTGAATTCAACAAATTCCCTTTAATTATTTTAGTCAGAATTTAAACCATAACACATTGAAATAGAAAATCAAGCAGACTTACTCTAGGAACTTGTGACAAGACTTACTCTAGGAACTTGTGACAAGGGTTAGCTGAGATAGCCTTGAAGCTATCCACATATCAAATTGTTTAGAGTAATTCAATATAGTCATGTCATAGTAATTGGAATGAATAATCTTTTGTGTACTCACGTGAAGACCAACATTTTGGTAGTTTATTGAAGAAAATGCTGGCAACATCCACCACCCATCGTTGACAGAGTAAATCAAGCATAAAATAGATGTACAAAATGATGGAAAGGGTGAAGCAAAATGTTGAAAGAGAATTGGGATCCTCCCAAGACTGCAATTAAACCTTTAATTTAAACTCGAGTAAGGGAAAAAGCAACGCTGGCTAGAAGTTTCCAACATTTTGGTTTCATTTTTGCATAAAGCTATAATTGTGGAAGCTCTCAAGGAGGGGTTGCCAAAAAGAGTTCATTTCTGTTTCAAGATCGTAGCATCAAGTATGTCCAATATGTATTAGACTTGATATGTTGTAACAAAAATTGCAAGGCAAAATTTTGTCCAAAGATGGAGTTTACTGTTGTCATGCTTATGTGCAAAATGAGCCTCATAAGTTTTGGTGGAGTATTATCCAATTGGTCCGTTGAGCGTCGAAGGATACAATAGGCACCATAGAGAGATTCTCACAATCTGATCCCTCTGAAGGAAATGCCCTAAACATTCAAGGCTCTGGATGGACTTGGTCTTGATGTTAATTAAGCAATCATAAGCTACTCAATGGATTTGCATGAGATGTATTTTGAGTACGAGGGAAGATGTTACAACCAAAGAAATCAAAGCATTGTTGCTACAAACTGCGGACAATCAAGATGGATCGTAGTAAATATAACTTACTAGAGAACAATAAATGCCCTTTAATTGTTTCAGTCAGAATTTAGATCAGAACACATTGAATTCAACAAATGCCCTTTAATTATTTCAGTCAGAATTAAACCATAACACATTGAAATAGAAAATCAAGCCGACTTACTCTAGGAACTTGTGACAAGGGTTAGCTGAGATAGCCTTGAAGCTATCCACATATCAAATTGTTTAGAGTAATTCAATATAGTCATGTCATAGTAATTTGAATGAATAATCTTTTGTGTACTCATGTGAAGACCAACATTTTGGTAGTTTGTTTCAGAGATTCAAAGTGAGAAGACAATTTGTTATTGCAATGCCTGCCAAACCCAATTCAATACCTTCTAGGTGATCTCAGGGCTTCTTCAATTGCCTATCATATGTCAAGGGGAAAGGGTTCAAAGTGAGGAGACAATTTGTTATTGCAGTGCCTGCCAAACCCAATTCAATACCTTCTAGGTGATCTCAGGGCTTCTTCAATTGCCTGTCATATGTCAAGGGGAAAGGGTTACTGGTTTCAAGCTAGAACTTATGGGGGAAAGAGTTACTGGTTTCAAGCTAGAACTTCTGAGAGAGACAACGATTCAACAACTTCTTATTTAGATAGAAGATTTGTGTACATAAGGTCGAGCTATGGAGATTTATAACTTATTAAATTGCTGCATCAACAACTATTTGTTTCAAGCATAAGGTCAAATTGTTCCCTGTTTTGGAACATTTAAATAGGGTTTTCACTTATAATCCGTAGTTGTGAGCACGCATCAACAAAGCTACAGGGCAAAAAAGAGATTTGGTAATATTGGATAATACCCGTTGGGTTTTCTATAATTGTAATCACAATGTTTTTAAAGTTCTTTTGGCCACTAAAGGGGTATTTGGTAATATTGGGTAACACCCGTTGGGTTTTCTATAATTGTAATCACAATGTTTTTAAAGTTCTTTTGGCCACTAAAGGGGTAATATTGTTCTTCAAGTTCTTTTGACCACTAAAGGGGTAATATTGTCTATCTGAAAATTGGAGAAACATTTGGTCCTAGTTTGATATAAATCTCATTGGTGATGATCCTATGTGGATTGGATGGGCATATATATAACTTTATATTTAATATGAGTAGAGTAGGGAAATTATCTGATAAGAAAGAGATTATGTTGGGTATGAAAGCTATTAGTTGGATGGGCATATATATAACTTTATATTTAATATGAGCAGAGTAGGGAAATTATTTGATAAGAGAGAGATTATGTTGGGTATGAAAGCCATCAGTCTTCACACTTTTCGATCTAGGAATTCAACACATATTTCTGTAGTGTCACAAGAGTGGCATGCTGACAATTATATACAATAGCCAATCATGGTAGCTTACGATTTGTTGTGTTTGATAACAAAAGGGCCATGGAGCAGTGCGCAGGCTGGGTGGTGATATCAACAATATTTGGAGACTACAGATTAGGCCACCCATGTATGTGAGGAGAATCACTACAAGAAATGTTGGTTTCTTTACGTTTGTGGACAATATAACTTTTGTACACCTTGCTAACCTTGCTAGTTACCAAATAAAAAAAAATGAATCTCGTAAAATAGGACTTTGGCCGTTTTTGTCAGCGGTTATCTTCTTCACAAGTTTTTCCCGATGCTGATGTCACTCCAATACAACAGTGGTCTTCTCATACCTATCGTGACTTCTTTGTTCGTTCCACGACTATAAAAATCATTTTATTTTATATTTGTATGCAAACATTGGCCTCCCATATCTTCCATTCTACTAGAAAGCATAAGCTATTGAAAGACCCAACGATGTATAAAGTCGCTCAATTGGCCACAACATCATGTTTACGTCTGCACAACACAAAACTAAAAGGGTTGCGCTTATATAGAAAAATGTTTTGGATTTAAATGATTTCAATGTAGACATCAGAGACAATCTCAGAGAGTTCGTTAGCAGAAAAATATCATTGAAACTTATCAGCATATCTCAGATCGATTCCAACTGATGTCACTCCAAAACTAATGTCACTCCAATACAACAGTGGTCTTCTCATACCTATTGTGACTTCTTTCTTTGTTCGTTCCACGACTATAAAAATCATTTCGTTTTATATTTGTATGCAAACATTAACCTCCCATATCTTCCATTCTACTAGAAAGCATAAGTGATTGAAAGACCCAATGATGTATAAAGTCGCACAATTGTTTGGCCACAACATCATGTTTACATCTGCACAACACAAAATTAAAGTGGTTTCCCTTATATAGAAAAATGTTTGGGATTTAAATGATTTCAGTGTAGACATCAGAGACAATCTCAGAGAGTTCTTTAACAGAAAAATATCATTGAAACTTCTCAGCATATCTCAAATCGATTCCAACAACGGAAGTGCAAAGTTAAGTGAAATGCGCTTCTACAAGACTAGATCTCTACTAATGAAGGAGTCATCACTGTCATACCACCTATGCTATCAAATTTCACTGTGACTTCAACTTTGGAACCGTCGAGTATGCCGAGAAAGGTGCGTATTATTTGAAGTTTAGCTTTGTTATATTGTGTAGCTTGGGAGGTACTCCACAACGTTTGGTACTGGGTTTGTGTGAGTTTGCACCACAAAAGGGTTTTCCCTTTTGCAAGCGAAGAACCCAAAAATTGTGGCTTTCTACCCAAGGTGTGGGTGTGAAATCAAGCAAAGGAATTATTATTTATTCATTGTTGCAAGCGAAGAACCCTTAAAGGAGCAAGGGTCTTGATCAAATGAAGAAATTAAATTTCCTTAAGTTAGTTGGGGTTTGTCTAAAACTTCAGGTCGACCTAGGATTGAAAATACACCCTTTGAGGGCAATACCCTCCTGAGAAAAATATAAGAAGGAAAGTTGTGAAACTCATTTGATTATCCAACAAGTGCAATTCTTCTAAAGTGAGAACTAATCCTAGGAGGTTGCATACATAAGGAAGACAAGCTAGATAAGAAGCAAAAATAAGGATTTTGTGTTTGTCCTTTTGTCTCGTGTTCTAGTTCAAGTTCAAGGAGGATGTTGGTCGATTTTGGTGGGGGTTTCAGTGGGCAAGTCTGTGTATCCAAGTAGTGGAAGAGACCTATGGAAAAGGGTCGAAAGTTGTTGACTAATAGCAATGGTACTTTTGTGATCTAGCCGCAGACTCTTGTACCTTATTGGAGGGTCGAAACACCTAGAATAAGGTTGTTTTGGTATGTTGTGAGGATTAGAGGAAAGTTGAAGTAACGACACATGCCTTAGAGGACTAGCAAAACAAGTACAGGGCTACAAGTGTAGGTCTCAGGTAACCCTAGATTTGAGGCCACAAAGATTTGTAGCAAGGCCTAGGATA
>APFE030585326.1:0-10799 GCA_000404065.3 Pinus taeda | reverse complement strand
GAGGGGTCAAAGGTGAAGGTGTTGGAGGTAGTGGTGGTCCAGGTTGAGGAAGAGGAGGTGGGCGAGGTGGGAGAGGAAGATGAGGAGTAGGAGGAGGAGGAGGAGGAGGTGGAGTAGGTGGAGGTGGAGTAGGTGGATGTGGTGGAGTTGGAGGAGGTGGAGATGGAGGTGGAGGAGGTGGTGGAGGAGGAGGTCGTGGTGGTAATGGTGGAGGAGGATGAGGCGAAGGTGGAGGTGGAGTTGTAGGTGGTGGAGGAGGAGGCGGAGGAGGTATTCGAGGAGGAGGTGGATCACGAGTTGGAGGTGGTTGTGGAGGAGGCAGTTGTGGAGGTGAGGGAGGTGGTGGTAGAGGAGGAGGACCAAGACAAGGCGAAGGTAGAGGTGGAGGTGGTGGAGGAGGATGCAATGGAGGAGTTGAAGGCAGAGGCTTAGGTGGTGGAGATGGAGGTGTAGGGGATGGAGGTTGTGGTGGAGGAGAAGGACGAGGAGGAGGAGGTGAAGGTGAAGGTGTTGGAGGAGGGCCTTCACATGGTTGAGCGTGGTATTAAAGGAGATCTAACTTGTTAATGATCTTCGATCAAATGAATTAGATGGATCAAGCGAGTCCTTAACTTATATGGATTATGGGTCCCTTTAGAGTAGACTTGGTAGGTGGGGATCAAAATTGAGACATCATTAGCAGGATTAAATTGTGGAGTTTGGAAGGATTGGTTGCATTTGTCATGAGACATTAATGTGGGACACTTGGTCAGCGGTTTGGTGTAGTCATGAAGGCTTGGAGATGGAATTTTTTTAATATATATGGAAATCACGAGTGGAGCAACCTAACCGAGGTTAGGAGTAGTGGATATAAATAAAACTCATTAGAGAACCTTGAGTTGATGTTGGAAGCATTGAGACACCATGAGAGGATTCAATGATTGATTTGATGATTTACAATTTTCTCAATCTCTTCATGGTCCTTGTTATGGATAAGTTAGTAAAGTTGATAGATAAAATTCACTTGGGGGACCTTACACTAAGTAGGATCCGAATTTATTTGAGTTGGGTGTGTTGATGGTGCTATGTACAAGAGTCACAACACTTCACAACGTGGAGGAGATTCTTAAATGTCATGATAGTGAGCTATGTATAAGTATGTGATGAGAGTGTTGGAGAAATGATTGATGATGGCATAAGGACATGAATCCTTATGGTATGTATATGACAGTAAATTTAGCAACCCAACTAGCGAAAAATTTGGGGGCCAGTAGTGCATAGAGACATGAGAGAATTATGTTGGAGTATGGAGAAGATACATAAGCTTTGTATTTCAAAGGTGAATAATATTATCCCATCAATATTGGGCTCCCTTTATGTTTATTATCTTTGACGATTACACTAGAGTTGGAAATTTACAACATTAAGTAGGTATGTATCATTCACTCATGATGTTTTTGGGTTTATGGTTTTGGGTTTATGGTTTTGGGTTTGGGATTTAGGGTTTAGTTTTTACATTTTGGGGTTTAGAGTTTATGCTTTCGTGTTTAGGGTTTAGGGTTTTGTGGTTATGGTTTAGGGTTTATAACACTTTATTAAATTCTTTTAATAAACACTTAAATAAAAGTTACAAAATTCTTCTTAAATTGTTATAAACTTCTTGGGGTTTATGGTTTAGGTTTCCGACATAGTGTTTATGGTTTAGGGTTTAGGATTTATTGCTTAGGTTTTAGGGTTTAGGGTTTGGGGTGTGGGACTTCAGTTTTAGGGTTTACGGTTTATAAAAAATTATTAAGTGCTTTTAGTAAACCCTTAAAAATGGTTACAAAATACTTTTTAAAATGTTATTAAGTGATTAGGTTTAGGGTTTAGGGTTTAAGTTTTATAACACCATAGTAAATTCTCTTAATAATCACATAAATAAAACTTACAAAATTATTTTTAATACATCATAAAATGCTTAAGTCTTAAGAGTTTAGGGTTTGGGGTTTAGGGTTTAGAGTTTAAGGTTTATAGTTTATAGCCCTTTGGTAAATTATTTTAGTAAACACTTAAAAAGTTAAAAAATGTATTTTAAAATGTTATAAAATTCTTATTCTTAGGGATAGGGTTTATGGTTTAAGGTTTGGGATTTATAACGCTCATAAATTATTTTAATAACAACATAATAAAAGCTACAAAATTCTTGTTAAAATGTTATAAAATGCTTAGGCTTTAGGGTTTACTTTTAAAATCTATAAAATGCTCATGGTTTAGGGTTTAGGGTTATAACACTTTAGTAAATAATTTAATAATTTTTTTTAAAAAGTAGAAAATGCTGCTATGTATAAGAAATATTGGGGTTAGAGTTCAGGTTTAGGTTTGGGTTTTTGTTTTAAATGTTATAAAATTCTTAATATTTAGCGTTTAGGGTTCACAAGACTTCAGTAAATTCATTTTATAAACACTTTTAAAAAGTGTGAAAACACTTTTTAAAATATTATAAGATTGTTATTGTTTAGGGTTGAGGTGTTTAGGGTTGAGCTCTTATAACACTTCAATAAATTCTTTTAATAAACAATTAAAAAAAGGTTACAAAACACTTTTTAAAATTTTATAAAATGTTGAGGGTTTAGGGTTTAAAATGTATAAAATTCTTAGGGTTTATAGCTTAGGATGTAGGGTTTATAAAACTTAAGTAAATCCTTTTAATAAGTACTTAGAAAAAAGTTACAAAATGGATTCTAGAAAGTTATTAAATGCTTAGGGTTTAGGTTTGAGGAACACTTTAGTAAATTATTTGAATAAACACTTTAAAAAAATTTACAAAACTATTGTTAAAATTTTATAATAATCTTAGTGTGTGGGTTTTAGTGTCTAGGGTTTAAAAGTCACAAAATTCTTATTAAAATGTTATAAAATGTTTAGGTTTTAGGGTTTTAAAACGTTACAAAACAATTGGTAAATTGTAATAAAATGCTTAGGGTTTAGGTTTTATAACAATTTAGTAAATTCTTTAAATAAACACTAAAAAAGAGTTACAAACGCTTGTTAACATGTTATAAAATACTTAGGGTTTAGGGTTTGGGGTTTAAAATGTTATAAAGTGCTTATGGTTTAGGGTTCAGGGGTTAGTTTTGGGTGTGGGTATTAGGTTTTATGGTTTATGGTTTATAATTCTTTAATAAATTATTTTAATAAACACTTCTAAAAAAGTTAAAAAATGGTTTTTAGGGTTTATGGTTTTTTGGGGTTTTTAGGGTTTAGGGATTTTTAGGTTTTGGGTTTATGGTTTTTTAGGGTTTAGGGATTAGAGGTTTAGGGTTTATATCACTTTACTGAATGCTTAGTAAACACTTAAATAAAAGTTACAAAACACTTTTTAAAATGTTATAAATATTTAGGTTTTAGGGTTTGGGGTTTAGGGCTTAGGGTTTAGCATTTAGGTTTTGGAGTTTAGGGTTTAGAGTTTATAAGACCTTAGTAAATTCTTTCAAAATTTAGGCTTTAAGGTTTAGGGTTTATAAGACCTTACTAAATGATTTTATGGTTTATCCTTTAGGCTTTAAGCATATAGATATATGGTTTGGGGTTTGGGATTTAGGGTTTGGGTTTTATAACCCTTTAGCAAATTCTTTTAATAAATGCTTAAGTAAAAGTTACATAACGCTTTCTAAAAAGTTATAAAATTCTGAGTGTTTAGGGTTTAGCATTTGGGATTTTGTGGTTTGGGATTTAGGGTTTTGGGTTTAGGATTTAGAACACTTTAGTAAATTCTTTTAATAAGCACTTATATAAAAGTTTCAAATGCTTTCAAAATTTTATAAAATGATTAGGGTTTAGGTTTTAGGGTTTGGGGCTTTACGGTTTACGGTTTCAGGTTTACGGTTTAAGGTTTATAACACTTTAGTAAATGCTTTTAACAAACACTTAAATAAAAGTTACATAACACTTTTTAAAATATTTTAAAATGCTTATGGTTTAGGTTTTAGGGTTTATAACACTTTAGTAGATTCTTTTAATAAACGCCTAAATAAAATTTAGAAAACTCTTTTTAAAAAGTTATAAAATACATAGGGTTTAGGTTTTAGGGTGTCAAGTGTAGTTTTTGGGGCTTAGGGTTTAGGTTTCATAAGACATTGGTAAATTATTTTAATAAACACTTTAAAAAAAACTAGAAAACAATTTTTAAAATGTTATAAAATTATAAGGGTTTAGGGTTTAGGGTTTAGGTTTTATAACACGCTAGAAAATGCTTTTAATAAACACTTAAATGAAAGTTACGAAACACTTTTTTAAATGTTATAAAATGATTAGTATTTAGGGTTTGGGGTTTGGTGTTTAGGGTTTATGGTTCATGTTTTAGGATTTAGGGTTTATAACGATTTAGTAAATTCTTTTAATAAAGACTTAGATAAAAGTGAAAAAAACTCATTTTAAAATGTTATAAAATGCTTAGGGTTTAGGTTTTGGGTTTTAGGGTTTACAGGGTTCAGTAAATGATTTTAATAAACTCTTAAATAAAATTTTCAAAACACCTTTCGAAATTTCATAAAATTCTTCGAGTTTGGATTTAAGGTTTAGGTTTTAGGGTTTTAGGTTTGGGGTTTAGAGTTTGGGGTTTAGTGTTTAGGGTTTATAACACTTTAGTAAATTATTTTAATAAACATTGTAATAAAAGCTACAAAATTATTTTTAAAATGTTATGAAATGATTAGGATTTAGGTTTTGACATTTAGGGTTTGGGGTTTAGGGTTTAGGGTGGTTTAGCATTCAGGGTTGATGGTTTATAAGACTTTAGTAAATGGTTTTAATCTTGGATTAAATAGAAGTTACAAAATTCTTTTTAAAATGATATAAAATGCTTAGGGTTAATTGTTTACGGTTTGGTTTTTGGGATTTAAGGTTTAGGGATTATAAGACCTTAGTAAATGCTTTTAATAAGGACTTAAAATAAAAGTTCCAAAATGATTTTCAAACTGTTATAAAATGCTTAGGGTTTGGGGTTTTGGGTTTTGATTTTGGGTTTTAGGTTTAGGGTTTAGGTTTGGGTTTTAGGGATTATAACACTTTAGTAAATTCTTCTAATAAAAACTTAAATAAAAGTTACAAAATGGTTTTTAAAATGTTACAAAATGCTTAGGATTTATGGTTTAGGTTTAAGGTTTAGGGTTTGGGGTTTCAGGTTTAGAGTTTAAGTTTTAGGGTTTATAACACTTGAGTAAATGCTTTTAATAAGCACTTAAATAAAAGTTACTGACTAATTTTTAAAATGTTATAAAATTATTAGTGTTTATGGTTTAGAGTTAAGGGTTTGAGGTTTATTGTTTGGGGTTTACGATTTATGGTTTACAATTTTGAATTTAGGGTTTATAACACTTTCGTAAAAGATTTTAATAAACACTTAGATAAAATTTACAAAGCAATTTCTAAAATGTTATAAAATGCTTAGCATTTATTGTTTAGGGTTTTGGGTTTAGGGTTTAGGGTTTAGGGTGTAGGGTTTAGGGTTTGGGTTTTAGGTTTTAGCGTTTAGGGTAGAGTGTTTAAGGTTTAGTTCTAAGGTTTATAACACTTTAGTAAATTCTTTTAATAAAAACTTAAATAAAAGTTACAAAACACTTTTTAAAATGTTATAAAATGATTGGGGTATATGGTTTAGGCTATAGGGTTTAGAGTTCTAGTTTTAGGGCTTAGGGTTTAGGGTTTATGGTTTATAAAACTTCAGAAAATTATTTTAATAAACACTTAAATAAAAGTTGCAAAAGTGTTTTTAAAATGTTATAAAATGTTTAGGGTTTAGGGTTTGCATTTTAGGGTTTAGGGTTTAGGCTTTTAAGTCTAGGGTTTAGGGTTTAGAGTCTAGAGTTTTGGGATTAAAACTCTTTAGTAAATATTTTAATAAACATCTAAATAAAATTTACAAAACACTTCTTAAAATATTATAAAATACATAGGGTTTAGGGTTTTATGTTTTATAGTTAAGGGTTTAGAGTTTACAACACTTTGGTAAATGTTTTTAGTAGACACTTAAATAGAAGCTAGAAAATGTTTTTAGGATTGTTATAAAATTCCTAGGGTTTAAGGTTTAGTGTTTAGAATTTAGGGTTTGGATTTAGGGTTTGGCGTTTAGGGTTTAGGGTTTAGGGTTAAACATTTGTAGTTTAGGATTTAGGGATTAGGGTTTACAGTTTAGCATTTAAAACACTTATAAAATGCTTAGGGTTTAAGTTTTAATATTTTTCGGTTTAGGGTTTAGGGTGTAGGGATGAACCACCCCACCTTAAGGGGGTATCCGCTGCTACCTATTACACATAATTCAGTCATCCCATTGAGCCTCGAGGATTTATGAAGAAAAATAAATAAAAGGAAATAGGTTTATTAAGAAGGGTGCTAAAACAAAGGTCGGGTATCTCATGTACCACAATTTTCTCCATCCTACACTCACATACCCAAGTGTGGTCTTCTCCTATTATATATACTCATAAAATTCTTAGGGTTTATGGTTTAGGGATTAGGGTTTGGGGTTTAGGTTTAGGATTGACATTTTATAACATTTTAGTAAATTCTTTTAATAAGAACTTAAATAAAAGTTCTAAGTAGTTTTTAAGATGTTATAAAATTCTTAAGCTTTAACATTTAGGGTTTAGCGTTTATAACACTTTACTAAATCTTTTTAATATACACTTAAACAAAAGTTACAAAACACTCTTTAAATGTTATAAACTAATTAAGGTTTAGGTTTCAGGGTTTAGGTATTAGGGATTAGGGTTTAGGGTTTATGACAATTTAGTATTAAAATTTAATAAACACTTAAATTAAAGTTACAAAACACTTTTGAAATGCTATAAAATTCTTAGGGTTTAGCGTTTAAGGTTTGGGTTTTTTGTTTTAGGGTTTACAGTTTAGGGTTTAATTTTTATGGTTTTGGGTTTATAACACCTTAGTAAATTATTTTGATAAAAACAGAAGTAAAAGTTACAAAACTCTTTTTAGAATGCTATAAAATTCTTAGGGTTTGGGGTTTACAAGCCTTTAGTAAATATTTATAATAAACACTTAAATAAAAGTTAAAAAACACTTTCTAAAATGTTATAAATTGCTTAGGGTTTAGCCTTAAGAGTCTAGGGTTTATAAGACTTTAGTAAATCCTCTTAATAAGGACTTAAATAAAAGTTAGATTTTTTTTAAGATATTATAAAATAATTAGGGTTTAGGGTTTATGGTTTTGGGTTTGGTGTATAGATTGTAGGGTTTATAACAGTTTAGTAAATGATTTTAATAAAAACTTAAATAGATGTTACGATATGTTTTTTAAAATCTTATAAAATTATTATGGTTTAGCATCTAGGGTTCAGGGTTTGTGGTTTAAGGTTTAGGGTTTAGAGTGTAGAGTTTAGGGTTTAGGGCTTTAGGTTTAGAGTTTAGGGTTGAAGGTTTGAGGTTTACAATTTAGGGTTGAGGGTTTCTAACACTTTAGTAAATTCTTTTAATAAACACTTAAATAAAAATGACAAAACTCTTTTTAAATTGTTATAAAATGCTTAGGGTTTAGGGTCTGGGATTTAGGGTTTGAGGTTTAGGGTTTATAAGGGTTCAATAAATGATTTTACACAATCATGATCCTTGATGTCACCAACTAAAACACCGAGTGAATCTTGTAGTAATTCTCAAAATGTTCTTTCATACATTTTCAAAAACACTTTGCATGAAAACGTTTCTTCAAACACTTTTTATTCAAAGAAGAGAACATTGATGGTAGATACATTTACTCAAACATTTGCATGTTTCCAAATATGAAACCCTTATAAAAAGAATGAACAACGATAGCTTAGCCAAGTTCTTTATTAATTTGGAGAGTAAAAATACATGGAAATCACTCCATTTGGAAATTATGAGTAAATAAGAAATTTGGCATGTTTTGGCTATAATTGTGGCTAATCGGGTTAATGTTGAAGTCAATTTTGCACAAGAATTACATCCTTCATAAAGTAGCTTGGCCCTTCTATATAGAAAATCGCTCCCCACTAGACAAACTCAACTTCTATATATATAAACTCATGTGTTTTAATAAGCTTTTCCCCTCCATAAATAAAAGTTATCGTTTCAAAAAAAAATATTAGATATGATATTGAAATAGTTTTGTGTTGTTTGATAAATTTAGGGTTAAAAATAAAATTTAATTCATACTACATAAATTTAATATTTTAAAATTATATTTTTGGTTTATAATTAAATTTTAAATAAGATAAGGTCAAAAATTACCTAAATATAATTAGTAAAATAAATATATTTTTTGAAATATTAAAAAAAATATTATAGTTGAGAAGTAAATGCCACTCTATATGGAGTGTATGATAAATTATTAGATTCTAGAGGAATAATACCCAAAATGAATAAGGTATAAATAAAATACCAATTTGTTTGGAGAGTATAATCACTTATTCCATTGACATGTAATCTGAATAAGTACTATCATGGACATCTAGATGACATGATTATAAATGTCTTGGAAAACTATGGGGATGACACTATTTTCCCGAAGAATGAACCAAGATATGGAATATGACCAGTTATTTAATGGAAAATGTTGTAATATGTTAATATATTATATGTATGATCCAATATCACTACATGGATGATGTGCATTGGAACATTTTCATGAGTTATTTATAGTAACGGGATTGTCAAGGTTTTACATCTTCTTTTGATATGAAGAATTCTCAAGTGGGTGATCTAGAGATGGCTACAAATATTGATCTCATTGCAACAACTACTCATCTTCCCTTTCAGAGAGAGAAACAGTCTAAAAATTGTTCACCGTGTGACATTCCCTCGAAAAAACTTATCGTCAATAATGTTTGTGGATATCATCTGAAAGGTATGGAAATTTCCTCATTGAAATCTAAATGGCACAGTTTAGTGGTTTTTTTCATTAGTATGTTACTTGTGAAGGGTGAAACATACTAGTTTTTAGTTATAATAAAAGGTTGTTAATGGAATTTCTCTTCCATAAACTTAATTTTCCTCTTTATCTATATAAAATTCTAAGTAAAATTTCTTGCACATACCAGTCACGTCGCAAGAACTCTAAAAGATCACTCTTTCCCCACAATTTCATCTATATTCTATTTAGACATCATTTGGAAAAAACAGGGGATGAGTATGATCATTTCCTGGATCAAAATGGTTTTGAAGAACCACAATTAACCAATTGTTTTAATTCCTCAGATATTGATGCACAAAATCCTTTACTGGGCGATCTTATTCAATTGCCACATTGTCATTCAGCATAGAATGATTGTGAAAAATGAGTTCATGAAGAAAACTCGTGTGTTTCAAATGATAATAACATTGAAACGCTGAGACCTACTAGTGTTTTCTGAACTAGAAGCATAAACAAGGTTACTACTACCTAACATATGGAATTAAAATAGGAATTTAGGGATAAAAGGGAAGTGAAACCCTCCAGGGTAAGTCTCTGGGCCAAAATTTTACCAAAAGAACCCGCACATGAAGAAGAGATCAATCAATTAGAACAAAACCCTCTATCTGAAGTTAAGATTAAACAGATCCAGAGAAAAAATTCTTGAGCAAGGCAAAAGAGACAATAAAATACTCCTAGAAATGATGAGTTTTTCCATATTGATGCTCATCCTGAAATCTTGCCAAAACGAAATAGGCGACATGTCTAAGATAATTTGGGATTTTTGTGTTGATGTCACTTTTTATCGTGATAGCCTCGAACCAACATCCATTTGAATGAGGCTAAAGTAAGAACATGTATTGGTACTGACAAAACTTGTTGATTGTCCCATGTCATGAAAAGTCTATTAGTGAGCTTGTCCATCAAAATAAGAAAGTCAAAACTTAAATTCAAGCTAAGGAAAGACACAGGGAACAAAAATCTTCCAATACTAAAAATAAATATCAATCTAAAGATATACATATTATTACCAATTATGTCTTCTAAAGAAGATGGTTCTAATCCTGATAAGTAATGACTTTATTTTTATCTATGATAAGGATGTTTCAAGTTTTCAAGGTATGTGTCTATTTTTCTTTATTGTACTAAATTTAAAAAAATGGAAAATACAAAATCCATGATTTTGTAGCATCCCTATATTGTTATCCATATAAATGCGTAATATAAGTCTTGTTAGTTGTAACAAGTCCTCCATATTCACTGGATGATGAGCTTATACTCCACAATGGACAATAACTAAGTTATAAAGGAGAAAAGTCATAAAGAGTAAGTCTAGGTCATAAAGGAGAGAAGTCATGACCTAAATGATTACATTGTACATATTTCTTATTACAATAATAGGCCTGTTTATTTGAGAATAAGCGTCTCACACTTTCAATTTAATTATTATCAATTATTAGGTGAATGTTAGAGATTTAACCTTTATGGAATATGCTAGAATGGTCATAGTAGTATTCACATATCAAGGGTTAAGATTTATCTCCAAGTTCATTATGCTCTTGTAATTAATTGATGTCAAATTGTTTAATTAAAGAAAACATCATATCAGCATATGTCACATTGGACATGTGGTATTAATAAGTCATCGCATTGGCCCATAGTGTTGTAAGAAGATATATTTACTCGAGTTAAGAATTTTCATGGTAAAGTAGGGATAAGAATTTAAAATAAATTTATAATTTAGTTAAATTTTATGACTCTTTTTTATCTGATTAATATTAGATGTATAATGTGGTAAGTATTTTGATGCTTCTCATGGATTAATGTGTATACAAGTCATTTAATTTATGAGGTTGCACTAGTTCAGAAGAAAAAAAACTAGTAAAAGTTCTTATTATCGAGGGTTTAGTCTTGT
>APFE030585298.1:9739-30269 GCA_000404065.3 Pinus taeda | reverse complement strand
CATCTG
Source organism: Pinus taeda (assembly GCA_000404065.3). NCBI lineage: Eukaryota > Viridiplantae > Streptophyta > Pinopsida > Pinales > Pinaceae > Pinus > Pinus taeda. The sequence continues at coordinate 30,263 of APFE030585298.1, read as the reverse complement.
ATACATTTAGCTGGAAAAAAGATTCATTATGGTACAAAGATCACTTATACTTATGTAAGAATTCCCAACTCAAACAAAAGTTTCTTATGGAATTGCACACCTCTCCCTTACAAGGGCACTTAGGATTTTTAAAAGCTTACCATAGGGTTATTAAGGAATTTTTTTGGGATGGCCTTAAATTTGATATTCAAAATTTTGTGGCAGAATGTTTTGTTTTCCAACAAAATAAAGCTGAAACAATTAACACTCCGGGTCTATTACAACCTTTATCCATTCCAAGTCAATGTTGGGTGGAGGTTTCAATGGATTGTATCACAGGTTTACCCAAGTCCGAAGGAAAGAGTGTCATCATGGTGGTAATTAACAGACTTACCAAGTCTCCACACTTTTGTGCATTATCTCATCTGTTTAAAGCCAGTATAGTTTCTATTGCATTTATGGAAACAATTCAAACACTACAAGGAAACCCAAAAATTATTGTAAGCCATAGAGATCCCATTTTCATTGGAAACTTTTGGACATAATTATTTTCTTGTCTTGGTACTCAGTTAGCTCATAGGTATTCTTATCATCCTCAATCTGATAAGAAAATAGAGATAGTAAACAAATGTTTGGAAGGATATCTTATTTTCTTTGCATCTGATAAACAGACACAACGGGTCAAATAGTTGCCTCTGGCTGAATGGAAGTATAACACTTCCTTCTATACTGCAGCAAAAATGACCTTAATTATGGCACTTTATGGATATCATCCATCGTCCATCACATCATATTTAAGAGAAAATTCTAAGGTTCAAGCAGTGGAAGATCACATCGAGCATCAACAACAAGTTCTCCAACTCTTAAAGGACAACCTCACTTTGGCACAGAATAAAATGAAACAACAAGAATATCAACATCGCAGTGAAAGAAGTTTTGATGTAGGTGACTTGTTATTTCTACGACTACAACCATATAAACAAATGTCCCTCAAGCAAGCTAAGAAGGATAATAAATTATCACCAAAGTATTATGGTCCGTAAAAGGTGTTAAAAAAGATTGTTACTATGGCATACAAATTGGAGCTTCCCGCAACTTCCTGAGTGCATCCAGTTTTCCATCTTTCATGCTTAAAGAAGGTTATAGGTGACAAGATCCTAGTTCAAAAAATATTGCCAGAACTTGACGAGGAAGGAAAAATCATATTGGAACCTGAAGAAGTCATAGAAATAAGAACTTAACATCAACTAAATCCATCAATTTCAGAGTATCTCATCAAGTGGAAGAACTTACCCACTGAAGATTCCACATGGGAGGATGAGAATTTTATACAGAAGTGTCCAAAACTACTCAAGCGTTGAGGACAACACTTTTTTGAAGGAGAGGATCATGTTAGGTCCCTATAATACTAGTGATTCCCCCATTACTATTGCCATTGTAGCCCTTAATGTTATTGTTGTGCCCCTATTGTCCCCGTATTGTTATTATTGTGCCTCATAAAAGCCCCCTATTGTTATTATTGTGCCCTTATATTACCATTATTATTATGTTGAATTTGATTATATTGTGACCCCTTAGACTCCTATATATATAGAAAGGAGGTTCTGTCATTTGTATCATCCAAGAATTTTTCATTTGTGTAATGTAAAGGAGGTTGCCCCCTCGAAGAGGCTGATTTTGAAGTCGTTGATCTATCTTTTCTATCGTTTTTTGAGCTGGTTTCTTAACATATACATACCCAATCCTTTCGGTTACTTTACAATTTAATCAAGTTAAATTGAATATACTTCTTAAAGATAAAACTAGCATTTACATTGGGAGGTGCAAAGAACCACCGATAATCTGTGGCAGGTTTTTTAAGGATGAAGAGAGCCATTGTAGGCTGAGTAGTGTCATTGAATTTTTTTTGGATGACTCGAAAACATTGAGAAATCCATTCTAATGTTCACAAAGAAATGAAACAAGAATCAAAAAATATGAATAGAACTAAATAACGATATAATAGCATGGAAATTTTATCAGACGTAAGAAAATAATTTTGTTCTCATCAGGAAGTGCCCTTCCAAGCAGAACATTAGTAGGTTGATATTTTTTAATTGGAAAACATTAGTATTAGAATGTTGTTTGAAGTGTTTGTTCAAAAACAAGAGAATTACAATGGCTTTTGCAATCCCTATGAGTGTGTCTATCATTGGCAGGAAAAATGATGGAAGTTTATAAGAATTTTTGAATATTTTGAACCTTGCACCGATGATATTTTGGAATCCTCGAAGATCAACATTGTAGGAGTTGGATGTCACATCAAAAAAGAAAAAACTAGTACTTTCTGCCAATTCAATGGAAGAAAACATGAGAAATTACAATGCCATACAATATCATGGGAAAAATCAAGTGAGAACTATGTTATACAACCTTAAGGCTTCATTTGAGAATTCTAGAATGGTTAGAATGCATTTAATCACTTTAAATATGACACCAATTATGTGTCTAGTATTCAAGCAATTTAGAACATTTGTTGAAGTAACGCATGTGCTGTGTATTGCATTTAAGATGTCATATTATATTGAGAAAATGATCTTATATATACATGTGCCAAAAGAAAAGCAGAACAAATCTATTGAATAATCCATCAGGATCAACGAATCCTCCAAGGACAAGAAGAAGCAAACATAATGAAAACACCCCACTTATGTATGAAAATTTGATTAGCTAAGTAGAAATTGATTTTAAAACCCTTATGGTTTATTGTTGACAAATAATATAAGCAGCAATACAATTGGTATGGGCATGAACTTGCACCCAAAGAGCATCTGTATATATGACAATAAAGACTCCAAGCATTTGCAACAAGAATTTTGTTATTTAGACAATGGCTAGGAATAGAGATGAACATAATAGTTTGTTTTCAAGTGGAAATTTCTGTATGGGGATATAATAAGTAACCTATTTACTTCGCTGAGGCAAGTTGGTTACAAAGAATGAAATTTTTTTTATTTGATTCCCATATATTGATACCTTTTCAATTGGGGAAAGCATGCTTAGTAACAACATTGTTGTATTGGATGGAGTGTTCTATAAATATATAGGCATTTCTTGTATGAAACTGAGGGTTAATAATGAACGGAATTGAAGCAATTGCATTTTTTAACAAGTGTTCCATTGAGTGGACCATGACCTTTCTAGCATTTCTAATCCAACCATAGTGTCGAGGTTACCATATATAATGTTGTGAGGCAAGTTTTTTTTGTAGTGTGGTCACACGAAAAGGAACAAGAAAAAATATAATGAAACAATACTAAATAAAAGAATAAGAGTGCAATTCCAAGATGCATAATCACGCAAGTCAGATTAAGAAGTGGGAAAGAAACCATATATAATTTTAATATGCTATTTTTTTGGTTTCAAACTGAGAACATATTCAAATTTTTTTTTGTAGCATCTATTAGAGAATGTATAAGATGAAATTTTGGAAAGGATTAATTGACATGAGGGAATTCAAGTGTTTGAAAGGTTGTAGTCTTCAATGAAACACATCAACATACTTATTTATAAGGGTTGAACATGCTTCCATCTTACATGAATAAGACTGAAGAGGTGAATCTTATAAAACTTTTTAGGGATGTACATGGCTGCATGTTGCATTAATCATGAAATTGTAAGAAAGAAGGGGAATCATGAAATTGTAAGAAAGAAGGGGAAGACTGTCATTAGAAGAAAAACATGGGGAATTTTGGTTTGCATAGTCATTTCATGGGTATTTCACAAAAGCTAAAACTGGTTGTGATATGTAAGGAACACAACCATGGTGATTTTGATTGTTGTTGCCTGTAGGGTGAATGCTTAGTCTTAAATACAAGGTGATGTGTGGCATCTACAACACCATTCGACATTTATAATTAGGACGTGATCGAGGTAATATATGTGAAGTTGACTGTTTTCATCCCTTTCATGTACATGGATGAGGGTATGCATGAAATATTTAATCCTTTTAAGTAGTTGGAGAGTTGGGCACAACCAGTACAGTGGTACAGTATAGCAACGTAGGAACGGGATCTGTATATCCAAAAGAAAAGCCTCTTGGTCATGTATCTGATGGAAAAATGTGTGGAGATGAGAAAAATATTGTGGATCCATCTGTTTCTGCAAACAAGGGGAAAGTGTGTAAGTGAACATGTATAAATTCATTAATTGAAAGGAAAGAATAGAAGGAAAAAGTATGACAAACATTTTGGAATTATAAGTATTGTTGAAATAGAAAAATATTAAAAAAACTTACAGATTTGAAGGTGTTAACATGAGAGAACAGTTGAAACATTTGCAAGTGGAATGCAAAGGAAGGAAAGTAACCAAGAAGAGAAGGTCTTCAAGTAGTCTGATTAACAAATTTAGAGGCAAGATATACTTCTTCTTTTTTCCTGCGAAGGATGTATGGATTTTCTTGCATGCATGCATAACGGGTGAACGTGAAATATGGAGATATGCAAAGATAATTCAATGATCTAACTCCAAAGATGGTTGTGAATGTAAGCCCTCAATGGTCATTGTTGCCAATGTCGATTGTTGCCTTTTGTAGTGTCATGCCTTGTTACACAAAATTTTGTCACTATCCCTATACTCCCTGTTCCACGATATTGGAGGACTCTATAGTGAACCCTACATGCTTTCCCATCATGAAGAAACTCCCATTATGTCCCTCTTCATGAGCAGAATGATTCCCTTTTGCATAATTTCCCAAGAATCTTCATTTTACCCCAGTTTACAAGAACGACACTAATCACCAGTTTCCTTCTCGTGCCAATTTGCAGAGATTAAAAAAAAAATAGCATCGTACGATGCTACTCGGCCTTTTCTTAGTCATGTTGATCCTCTTTTGGCAAGTTCTTTAAATATGGAGTCGAGGATTCCAGGTCTAGAAGCTTCGTAATGGAAGTCTGGTAAATGGTTGGGCTGGATGGAGCCGAGGAAGTCAGTTTCGGCTCCTTTCCCCTATTAGGATGGAACCAATCCAAAAGATAAGGCCTTCTCCCATGATAAGAGGAACCATCTCCCCTCCATCCAAGCTATATAAACCCCTCCTTTTACAAGCTACTCTAGTTTCAATTTTAGTATTTTTGGAGCTTGAATAATCAACAAGACATCTATAGCTTGTAGCTCTCTAGTTTATGTTTGAGGGAGAATAGTTTGTTTGGTTTGGTTTGAGACTAAAGGGAATAAGCCTTAAAACTTCCATTGTTGAGGCTATCCATGAGATGCTAGCAGAAGTGTGGGAACCCGGATACGTTGGAGGAGACCAACAACGTCAAGGAATTGGTTGTAATCTCTTTCTAAATTTATATGAATACAACTATTGATTTATTTCCTACATTGAAGTGTCATCTTACATTTGATGGCTTAATGTTCCTTGACCTGTTAAGTAAGCTAAATGCAATTTGTATGCTATCACATTTTTTTTTTGTCTGTTTGCTTGTTTCAGGTATTCGAAGGAAGGAAACACAAAGTAGCTGGATTAAGGAAGCAGGATCATCACCAAGCAGAATAATGTTCTAAGAGGTAGGCCATCTTATTTTATTCTAGCTTAAGGAATTTTTCCATAGATTGTTTGTTTGTGACTAGATCCGCTCTCTTGGGCTAGAGTAATTGTTTGTGTCCGCACTGAGAATTTACCTACACCATAAATTGGCAACTCCACTGGGGAGTCAATCCTTCGGTTTGATTGATTTTCATTTTATGGTTTTGTGTGAACTTTTCTAGTATCACCATTTCCCTTTAGTTTTCTCTTCTTTGCCTAGTTTATTGCTATGAGTATGAAATTTACAGTGGCAAGTCTAGTTTTAGCCTTTGAATTTTTTTATTTTTTTCCTTGAATCCTTGGTCAGAGCATTTATTTTTCTGACAGTCACACTGATCAGTGCGAGTTTCTCTAAAATAGTCACGCTAACCCCCTTCTGGTGCTTGTTTCTAGTTAGGCAGTCAAGTCGATTCCTGTAGATGAAGATCAAGGTTCCCCCTAGATCATAACTAATGTGTCTTTCCCTTTTGATTTTTTCCTCTTAGCTTGTTTTGACTGTGTTCTCCCTGACTGGAAAGTTGATTGGCTTGGTTTATGTGCTTGTTTGGTTTGCCTTTTCCTCACTTGGCTTCTGGAGTCCTTGGAGGGTTTGTAGCCTTAGGGAATCTAGGTCGTCATCCATTCACCTGTTTGTGTGCTCAACAAGTCAAGTTAATAGTTAAGTTGCTCCTTGCATTTCGCCTTTTGTTGCCTTGATTTCCTTTTAACAATTTTGAAAAGTTTCATTTTTTATTAAGCGTCTCTGTTCGGGCATACATCGCATTTCTCATCTTGTTTTTGGTTGAGTCTTTGCATCATTAGTTTGGAAGGAATTCTATTTTGTGCTTTGAATTTGCTTGAGGTTGATTGTTTTGAAAAAATTTCATTGATGTGTTTGTGAAAGATTTGTTTTATCATTTCATTGAAAGATACATAATTCTAGTTTTCTGAATCAATATGTTACATTAGTTAGTATTGTTGAAGACTCCAGTTGCATCATAATTTGCATTGGAAAAGAAATGAATTCTCTTTTCTAGTGAAAGGACTGCTTGAAGTATGTTTGATAGGAAAGATAGGAATTGGAAAGAGCTTTTCATCATTTTGTTTTAAAAAAGAGAAGTAGTGAAATGGTCATTTTGCTTTCAATTGCTTGTTTGTTGCATTGAGTGTGTTTTCTACTCTCATTATTGTAAAAAAATCATCGAATTGAAAGGGTCTTATCTCATTTAGTTGCATATAGGATTTTTTCGAGTCACATCAATAAGGCCTGAAAACCAAGACATAATTTCAAGATAAACTTTAAAATGTATTCAATTAACCTAAGGTGCATTTGAAACCTAACAATCACATTTAGAAGGTCTAGGCTAGAGACGTTTTCCAGTGTCTTTAAACCTAGCAGTGGTCATTCGCTTCAACACTAGACAACGCTAGTACGGACTTGTGCTCCCCGTACCGTTGCGTATATAAAGGGAGACCCACTAGGTTGCAATAATTTGTCCATAGGAAGCTGAGTCTGTTGCCTTGTAAACATGATACACCGAATACAACATTCGGGGAGATTGCCTGCCTGTACTTCTCAGTCCGCTGGGAGGTATTATGTAGTTCATGGTTACCTAGTAATCCTTTTTGCCTAGATTATCCTGAGTAGTCATTTTGATATTTTGACTCCCTAAATATAAATGATCATTTGAGTGCTTGTCCTTTCGAGTGCGTTTCAAACCGAAAGTGATAGAGTCACCTTTTCTTCTTTCTCGACTCTTAAAACATGAAAGAGCACCAGTTTGTTTTTTTGTCTTAAAAAATTGTTTCCCATATAACATTCCTGTTAGTCTTTTTCTAGACCACATCGTGACGATACCTTTAAATGCATTTTAAAAGCCTTGGAATCAATCTCTCTCTTCTGGTTAATTGAAACAAAGTCATGATGGTTGAACCATCAGTTTCGCCTAGTTCCTCTTCCTCTCGTTTGTCTGAAAGATCATCTGAGGAGCCTTTTCATGAATTTTCGGAGTCACTTGAGGACCAAGGTGTTGAACTTGGAATTTTTATGAGCATTCAACTTTTGTCATCTTGTACTCCCCCTCCCTTGGATACTGGATCACTTTTTGACATTGGCCCGGAATCTTCAGATAATCCTATCCAGACTCCTGAGAGTCCACCAACCTCTGAAGGTCAGCATGGACTGGTTGTTTATCCTCCATATCCTTTGTTTGATCCTGTTGTGATATCACCGCAGTGTCCATACAGTCCGTACAATAAACCAACTATTACTTTGGAATTATCCCCTCGAACATCTTCAGTAGTTCGTCGTCGTTTGTTTTCACCCATGGAATCAGAAGGCGAAATCTCAGTCTCCTCTATGGGTCACTCAGAGGTTTCCACTCCACGCACTGTCAAGGAACAATGATATCCTTTCCCTCCTGAAGGTTTCGCTTACACGGGAAGCATTCTAAATAGTGTTCATCTTGAGTTACTGTAATTATGTGACTTTAGCTCAGTTGGTTTTAGGTATGCCTAGTGCCTCATTTCTATATCAAAACCCTATCTGGTCGTCTGGTGCTATGCCTACCTCAGGTCTGTTCATTCAAAACTTGACCTCCCAATAGATGGTGCATTCTGTAGTTACTTTATTTTTGGTGCAACCCACCATTCTGAATCCTCTTGTTTCGTCAATCTAAGTAACTTGTTTGGTTCAACTGATGATCTCAAGTCATGTCTCTGTCAGTTCTTTGATCCCTCCCGTAAGTAGATAGGTTATGCCACCACCTAGGGGGAAAGTCTGAATGTCTACAATGTATGGCACAAACAATGTCAGTGGCTCACACGCTTACATGGTTGGAATGAATCAACCCTCTTTAGGTTCCATTCTAAACCCTGTTGGCCCTTTTGGATTGAGTAATGTCTAGTACGAACAACCAAACTCTGTTGGTCCATCTGGGTCAAGTAACGTCTAGTACCAGCAGCCTAATGTGGCTCAGGTTCATTACCAACCTCCTTATGTTCCATATGGTTCATAAGTGATGGATAATCTGCCTTACATCCCTCAACATGGACCTTATGTTCAACCTGGTCTGTCCGCCACGCCTAGTGGATATGGCCAGATACAGTTCAGAAACTTTCAAGGTGTCACTCTAGGAACTGTTCAAGTACCCTTGTAGTAGTAAGGAAAACTGCTGCAGCATCAAGGGATATTCATGAAGTAGCAAGGATAGATAATGCCGCAATAAGGACAACTGCAACAACCACAGGGGAAACCCTTGCAACCATTGCAGCAAACCATGAAGTCGTAAATGTAGTATGTCCAGGCATCCTCCCAGCCTATATCTTCACAAGCTCAACCTCTACAGCTGAAAGGAAAACATTTACAGCCATAAGGTCAGCCCTTGCAGCAACAAGGTCAACTCAGGCAGCAGCGACCCTTATACTCATGTCAACAAGGTCAACCTTTGCAAGGGCAAGGTCAGGGTCAAGTCCTACAACAATAGGTCTAAAATCCTTATGTACAAGGGAAGCAAGTGCATAATCTTTATGTCCAAGGGCAGCAGGTCCAAAACCCTTATGCTCAGGGGCATCAAGTGCAAAATCCTTATGTCCAAGGCCAGTAGGCTCAACAACCTTTAAACCCATATGTTTCTTATCAACAATCTATGACTAGACAGTTTCAAGGCTTTCAAGGTCAGAATCCTCCCTATGGGCAAGGTAACCTACAGTGGGGGAAAAATCAAATTCCATATGGAAAAACCCCTCAACTATGGGGACAAAATCCTTACCAAAAGGGATGGGTTTTGCCACCTAGCCCCGCTTATCAGCCTCAAATGCCTTTCAATGCCTAATTGTCATTCTTGGCTACACTGGAATTTCCAAATGTGTCTAGGCTCACGAATTAACCAATTCTTCATTCACCATACTAGCCTCTAGTTCCATCCAAGATCCCGAGTGATTGTCCAAAGTTTGAAGGAAAAGCGAAAGAGGATCCACAAGCCCATGTGATGACATATCACCTCTAGTGCTCCTCGAATTCCTACGTTGATGATTCCATTCATCTTCGGCTTTTCTAATGAACTCTTATAGGTGCTGCAACTAAGTGGTATACCGAGCTACCTCAAAATACCTATCGTGACTTTAAGACTCTCGCCATGGCCTTTCTCACACATTTCCAGTTGTTGGTTCACTATGAAACTGGCACCCATCTGCTAACGTCGCTTAAGAAATAAATTGTGACCCACATCTCTGATCACATCCGTGAATGGAGACGTAGGTGCCACCTGATTATGTTTAAGATTGCTGATCAGTTTTTGACCAAGTGTTTCACCAAATCATTCGTCAGCAAAATTGTTGAGGACATTGCTATGGGTGGATGCATCACTGAGGAACAAGCCATCCCTCTTTCCCAATATCTAGAGATCGTCTATTCACAATTTGGCACATTATATGATATGTTACCCGATGCACCCAGACCATCATCTAATATGACAACATCTAAATCTTAGGCTACGCCTCCTGTTGATGGAGTAATTAGTTCAGTGACTCATACCCTTGCAAAATATTCTTCCCAACATAAGTCGTCTCCAACACTGCTTCCAACGATCCCTCTCGCAATTCACATGGCCTTGGTAAAACCTCAGAGGTTCACATTGTCTAGTCTACTACAACAGACAAATCCTATAAAGGTAAGAAGAAAGGAAAAATCAAGGGTAAAGTCGATCCCCTGAAACAAGGCCCTCCTAAGTCATCTTTTGGTGATGCTTCCCAACGAAAACCCAAATATCCATGCCTCATCTGTGAGGAGGATCACTATACTAAGGATTGTCCCCGACGATCCGAAGATAGTTGTTTGCTCAAAGGGACCCCAGCTGTCTTGAAAGAGCCCTTTCTATCCCATCAAACCCAAATGGTAGACCAGCCTCAGTCGTCTGCTTCCACAGGTTCACAAGTGTTCATGCTAAATACACCAATTAATGTGGATACCAAGTCAAAATATTATCAAACTCCTACCCCGACAGTAGAGAAAGAGAAAGAAGGTACCCCTTCTTCTCCTACACTGTCCAGTTCTGGTCCTCTCTATATAGAGTGACCTAATCCTGATTCTACCATTCAACCACCTTCTGGAGGTGTGCTATGAAAGTCCTTGTACAATCCAAATGCTTGAGCCACTCAGCGTTATAACATTGTTGAAGATTTGGCTCAAGCACCATCAGCTATGTCTACTCTCGAGGTCCTTCAAAGATTTTCTTCTCAGCTGAAATCATTACTATCGAATATTGGGGGTATTGATCCAACTGACTCTAATCTCATTTTTTTTTATCTGGAAAACCATGTTCCATGTTTACCTCATCAAATTTCCTTTCTCATTCAAGTGATCATAAATGAGAAAACCATTCATAGGACCATCATCGATGAAGGTGCTTCTACTTGCATCATGTCTGTCGCTTCTTGGAAGGCAATTGGTTCTCCTACTTTGAACCAGTCCCCTAACACATTGGAATATTTTGACAGACGCAATTCGAGACCATTCAGTGTCCTTCCCAACCTTGCCATTACTTTGGAGGGCAAGAAAGTACACGTCGAAGTAGAGATCATTGACGCTAATCTTAACTACAATATTCTACCTGGACGAAGTAGGACCCATGCCATGCATGTTGTAGCCTCCTCCCTTTTCCACGTGATTCATTTTCCTCATCAAGGGAAGATAGTCACAGTCGACCAACTGTCCTTCTTTTCCTCTTCCTCCTTGGATGGAAATGTTCCTTATGTAAATCACACTAGTGCTCCTTATGAGAGTGTGGGGCCATGACTCTTTAAAGATCCTACCTTGATGGGTGTTTTTTTGCTCCCACCTCCTCATGTTTCCTCTGTCAACATGATCTCGTTCAAGTCTGATCCTTGGGTCATTCCCTCACCAGATGTTGCTGATACATGGGGCGAGGTTATGTTATTAAGCCCTGGCGAAATTAATTATGTGGAGATTGTTTTGGCATCGCCTTCAATATCCTCTCATCATTTTATTTCGATTTCATCTCTCGACGTGTCTTCTCATTCCCCGTGGCTTGGTTTTGGGCTGACGGTCATGTCTATGTGTCTTGAGATGTTCTCTTCTCCATTACCTATTAACATGTCAGTTTCTCCTGACATTATCAAGATCTTTGACCTGAGGGCACCTTTATCTCTTCATAGATTCATGTTTTTTCTCCCTCCCCGAGCTTTTACGCACTGCCCATGACGTTTCCATCTTATGACTCGTAACCCTCCCTCGCCTAGGGGGTATGGACCCACAACATTATATGAGTTCTACTATATTATTTGTTCGAGTCGATGCTTACTCATCATGTCAATGGTAAAACTTAGGTTTTCATCTGTGTTGATTGATTACCCAAGTCCGAGCATGGACTCCCTCAACAAGTACTATGCCTAGGTCATATTGCATGGCTACTTTTGTACAATAGTGTGTTATTCATTTTTGTGCAGTGTGGTTTGGTGTGTTGTTTTTCAAGCATCATTCCTGCTTATTATGTTTCTATCTACTTTGCAGATGTTTGTGTCTCCTCACATTCAACCAAAGGTTGGTCAAAAATAGACACAAGAGAGTCATGCTCAGGAAGAGAAATATGGGAAAGAGATAAATCCAAGTGAATCTCTTTACCAACTAGGAGAGGGTTAGAAGAAAGCCTCTGATAACCAACAGGACATTGGGGTTGAGGTGCTGTAAGGTTTTCCATAAGAGGACAAAGGTGAAGAAGATGCTCTCCTTCACATAACCTACAGGGGAATTTAATTTTTCCCTTCTTCTTACCATCACTAGATTTTCCTTTCTTCTTACCATCGCTAGCCAAGGGTGTAGCATCGGCATGATCTCCATAGGTTGATGGGGATGGTCAATTTAGGGCTTGAGACCATACCTCTAAGACTCTGGGAATGCCAGAACAATCTCGAAGGAGATGGTCACCCTTACATAGCCTGCAAGGGAATTTTACCTTTCGTGGAGGATCGAAAGTTTTGTCTACGGGAGGTGCATTTGGAGTAACAACTGCACAGTTGGCTTCTCTCTTATCTGTCTTCTTCTTCTTCATCTTCTTCTTAGCCTCCTGGTTACTGGATTTCAAACTTTCACCAGTCAAAGTAGAAGAGGAGGGTAAAGAAATAGGGGAAGAAGGTGAGAGGTAAACCTTATAATCAACGTGATGTGGTTCAAATGAAGGAGATGTTTGAGCAGGGGTCAAGGCACTCGAGACCAACGAGGTATAAAATAACTAGATAGGTAAACCAATGGTTAGCCCAGGGAGGGACAACATTGCCATGTAACGAGCACCAGCGTTTCCAAACGAAGGAAAAGGAACAGGATTTCAATCCGAGGGGGATCCTTGACTGGTAGACTCTGGAAATGTTGCCATTGGAATCAACCCTAAAGAATTACTAAAGAAGTTAACTTTTACCAGGAATAGCTCGTGGGAAGTTAATTTTAAAACACTGAAACAAAACTTTTCCTTTTAACGTTTTAAGAGTCGATAAAAGGACGAAAGATGACTCTAATCGCTTTGAGTTAACAAGCTCGAAAGGACAAGTGATTCATGACCTTTTAAATTTAAAGAGTCAAAAAGACCAAAAGAACTGCTCAAGATAATCTAGGAAAAAGGATTACTAGGTAACCATGAACTGCGGAATACCACCCGGTGAACCGATAAGTACAGGTAGGAAATCTCCCTGAATGTTGTGTTCGGTGTATCACGTTTACAAGGCAACAGACTCGGCTCCCTACAGATAAAGGATTGCAAACCTAGTGGGGTCTCCCTTTATATACGCAATGGTACGGGGAGCATAAATACGTACTAGCGATGTCTAATGCCGAAGCGAACAATAGTTGCTAGGTTTAAAGACATTGAAACACGTCTCTGGCCTAGACTTCTAAATGTAAGCATTAAGTTTCAATGCTTCCTTAGGTTAATTTGATAAATTTTAACGGCTGATCTTGAATTAGGTTTCAATTACAAGGCCCTACCGTTGTCATCTAACAAAACTCCTACATGCAACTATATGAGAAAATAGATCTTTGTCTTCGATGAAAGTTAACACAATTGAGAGATAAGGAACACAAAATCAATGCAACAATCAAAGAATGAAATCTTTCTCTAATAAATCTCCTAAATGCATTGAATCTTCCTATCAAATGCATTTCAATTAGTCCTTTTAACAGTAAAGAGAATTCATTTCTTTTTGAATACAAATGATGATGTAACTCTAGTCTTCAGTGATGTTCGCTAATGTAACATATTGATTCAACAAACTAGAATTATGTATTTTGCAATGGAATGATAAAATGAATCTTTCACGAACACTTCAATGAAAAATTTTCAAAATGATCAACATCAATCAAATGGAAAGCATGAAAAGAGAATTCCATCCAAACCAATAATGCAACGATTCAATCAAGAACAAGATGGGCAATGTGATCTATGCCCGAAAAGAGATGCTTAATCAAGAGAAGAACAAACGAAACTTTTCAAACTTGTTTAATTGAAATCAAAGCGATAAATGGACTGAAAAACGAAATGCAAGGAGCAGCTAACCAACAACTTGACTTGTTGAGCACACAAATAGTTGAATGGACGATGACCTAGATTCCCTAGGGCTACAAACCATCCAAAGACTCAAAAATCAAGTAAAGAGAAGGAAAACCAAACAAGCACACAAACCAAGTTAATGAAGCTTTCCAGTCAAGGAGAACATAAGAAAAATGAGCTAAGAGGGAAAAATTAAAAGGGCAAGACACATTGGTTATGATCCAAGATAAACCTTGATCTTCACCTATAAGAATCAGAGCGACTGCCTAACTGGCAACAAGCGCTGACCGGCGCGACTGACCAGACTACAACTAGCGTTGATAGGCCTGATCGGCACAACTATTTGGCCAAAAAGAGCGTTGATTAAGGATTTCAAGACAAAAATAAAAAATTTCAAAATCCAAAACCAGACCTGCCACTGTAAATTTCAGACTTAGAGTAGTAAACCAGGCAAAGAAGGGAAAACTAAAAGGAAATAGTGATACTAGAAAAGTTCACACAAAACCATGAAATGACAATCAATTAAACAGAAGGGTTGGATCCCAAGTGGAGTCACCAATTTGTGGTGCAGGTAAATTCTTAGTGCAGACACAAACAATTCCTCTACGCTGAGAGAGAGGGTCTAGCCACAAACAAACAATCTATGGAAAATCTCCTTAAGCTAGAATAAAGTAAGAGGGCCTACCTCTTAGAACGCTATTTCGCTTGGTGATGATCCTGCTTCCTTACTCTAGCTACCTTTCATTTCCTTCCTTCGAATACCTGAAACAAGAAAACAAACAACAACAACAAACATGATAGTGTACAATATTGTATTCAGCCTACTTAACAGGTCAAGGAACATTAAGCCATAAATATGTAAGATAACACTTCATGTAGGAAATCAATCAATAGTTGTATTCATATAAATCAGAGATATTTCAACCAATGCCTTGACGTTGTTGGTCTCCTTCGACGTATCCGAGTTCCCACACTTCTACTAGCATCTCATGGATAGCCCAAACAATGGAAGTTTTAAGGCCTCTTCCCTTTAGTCTCAAACCAAATTAGAACACACTATTCTCCCTCAAACATACACTAGAAAGCTACAAGTTATAGATGTCTTGTTGATCATTCAAACTCGCTCCAAAACTAGTTTAGCTTGGGAAAAGAGAGGTGTATATAGCTTGGACGGATGGGAGATGGTTCCTCTCATCATGGGAGAAGGCCTTATCTCTTGGGTTTGTTCCATCCTAATAGGGGAAAGGAGCCCAAACTGACTTCTTCGGCTCCATCCAGCCCAACCATCTACCAGAATTTTGTTACAAAGCTTCTAGAGCTGGAAGCTTCGACTCCATATTTAAAAAACTTGCCAAACGAGGATCGGCATGACTGGAAAAGGGCTCAGTTGCTCCATATGATGCTAGTGCTAGTTTTGATCTTTGCAAATCGGTGTGAGGAGGAAACTGGTCAGTACCGTTGGTCTTGTAAACTGGGGTAAAAGGAAGATTCTTGGGAAATGATGCAAAGGGGAATTATTCTACTCATGAAGAGGGACATACTGAGATTTTCTTCATGGTGGTAAAACATGTAGATTTCATTATAGAGGTCCTCCAGGATCATGGACGAGGAACACAGGGACACTGACAAAATGTTTTGTAATAGTTTGTCTTATGCTTTCTCATTCTTTTATCTGCATCAACCTCCAAGGCAATACTTTTCGGCTCAACTCAACGGTGTGGATAGGAGAGTGCCAAATCCCAATGAATCAATGACAATTAACTCAAAGAATGGAGATGACATTAAGGGAGAATAATGTGGCATGGAAAATGTTAAATATGGTAAAGGACAATGGATACACTACTTCAATCCAAGTATTGAAAGTAGTGCCCCCCCATAAACCTCATGCCTTAGGGGAGGTCCCACTGGACTAGGGCTAGAGATAAACCCCTTTGGTAAGTTAGAGAACACTTTTATAGTCAAGATCAGTCAATCATCCAAATCACCTATTTATCCATACTAAATTCCCAAAACATCAAGTAAAAAGCACTTGGTTGCAAAATGATCAAAGTATCTATTGAGTAGTATCCTACCTTCATCCAAGAGGAAATGTCAGATGGTGAGGGGTGTATACAAGGGAAAATAGTGGAGGAGCCAGCATATCATCATCAATGATGAAATGTGTACGGTTTTATTTTGCTGACTATCCAAGATGGGAGAAAAAGTTATTTTCGTGGGTAACAAACACCATTGGATGTTTTATTATGGCTCTCAATAATTTATTTATTTTTTCCTTGATCCATGGAGATTCTTGATTATGCTTAGAGATACATGTGAAATATATTATAAGAACTAATAGTTGGATTCTCAAATGGCTACAAATAAATAGTGTCTACATGGGAAATAAATCACTACTTTCATAAAGCTATAGATTTGGTTTGAGTTGCAAATTTGGTTCAAGACCTTTAGCAATCGCTGAGGTTTATGGTTGAAATAATGCATATTTTGAAATAACATTATGGATTTAGTTGTGTTGAAATTGGCCATGAATGGAGCATGATGAATATGGAAAAGATTTTATATTATCACTAGAATTATTTTCTTGTGAATCTACCAAAATGTCTATGAGAACAAAAACATTGCATGGGATATAGTAGTACTCCTACCACTAGTCCAAGAAAGAATATGGTCCACAAGGAGCATCAAGAACTTGAGATGGCATGCTAGCTCCCATAATGGATGGAAATTTTCATATTAACAAGCATTTGAAATCTTTGTGCAAAGAAATGTGTTTTCTTAATTTGATTAGGTAAACTACAATGCTTCATAGTTGAGTTGTGGCTTGATCTAAAAAAACGTGTAAGAGATGTAACAAAGTTGTTGTGCAAAGTAATGATGTGTTGATCTAGTGGTGTTTGATATGACATGCATTGCATGAGATTGGATTTGTTGGTGTATCCCTAAGATATAGACAATGTTTTTGCATGGATTAAGCTCAAATCAAGTTGTGGAAAAAAAATTGGTTACCATAGTAAAATAGATAGATTGACTACTTTGGGTGCTTGATGCAAAGAAAAAAAAAAAAAAAATCCTCGATGTAAGATGGAAGGAAGTGCATGGATGAGTTAGATTATGTCGTAAGAGAATAATGAATTCAACATAGTAATAATTCTTAGCTTTTCTTTTGCAAAATGTAGATGGAAGTGTTAGGAGGCTCTGTGATCTATGGTGGATGGATATATAATTCAATTCCCTTATTCATTGAGTGGAGATCTTGGAAATTGTTCACATTTTTCTTTCAAATGTGGTGCACGGTCACTGAGTGGCTGCTACATCCACAAGTAATAATCCGAGTAGATCCACCTGAAGGGATCTACCCACCAGATTATCTGGTCGGACCTAACCCCAAGGGCGTTGATGAGCCTCATAAATGGGTAATTATATGGGCTCATTTTACCTCCTAACCTAGTCAAATCAACCATTCTCTTAGCTTATTGTATGATTTTCTGATTATATTTATGCTTATAGAGTGAGTTGAGTTAGCTATTATGCCATGTGGTCTAACATGTATTCAATGCAGATTATTGATGGATTTCAAGGTCAAAGTCAAGGATCCAGTGGTAAAATGGCAGCAATAACTCTAAGTGGACAGAGGAGAGGACTTATAGGATGGAATCCCCCTCATTTAATACACCTCACTTCGAATTCCCCTTCATTTAGCTCGGAGTCGAGCAAGTGGAGGATGATTGATAGTTATCTCAAGTTTTGGGAGCCTGTTATAGACCTTTTTGGGCACTTCAAACCCAATCACAAATGTCCATAAACTGAGGGCTCCTAATTCCCTAAAAGTGTTGCTTCACTGCCTAAAGGAATAAGGTCAACTGATTACATCATCTCCCAGAAGTTCTCCACTAAAAACTGCTCATAAATGGTCAAAACTAGACCATACTGAAAGCTCAAGAGGGTGTGTGATGCATATCACCTTCCTAGTGTACAAGGTGCGTTGCATACTGATTTTCTCCTCTGTAGGGTGCAATGGTCGGTAATGGACAAATGGCAAGGACAAAAATGTGAGGTGGAAGATCATGGAATCTTCCAGAAGCTTCCCCTTTGACACTTGCCACTTCATTTTCGACCAGGGATGAGTAAGAGATCATCATTCTCCAAATGGAAGCAGGAACTATCAAAGAGAGGACACTAATCAACCCAAAAGATGACTCACCTCTCTGTAATCATCTATATATGGATCCCTCATCACAGAGATCCAGAGGCTGGAATTTTGTATCTTATAGAGAAATGTTGTTGGTATTCTAGTGTACATTCGCAGTGTTGGGTGATCTAGCTTTCCTTGAGGTGAAGAAGGGCTTCCTAGCTGGAGGAAGATGCTGGGTTAGAGAACATGGTTGTAATCTTCTTGCTACTTTTCATCTGAATAAAGCTATTCTTGTTTCCTTCCATATTCTTGTGTACTTGTTTATATATGCTTGTATATGGTTAATGCACATCTGATCCTACATTATTTATGAATTTAGATCCTTGTTTCTTGCATAGTAGTATGTTGTTGTGATTCCACAGGGTCTTTTGAAGCTGGGCAGACAAAGGAGAAGCGACGAAACTCTATCAAGAAAGAGAGGAAATCAAGCACAAGACTTAGGTTGGCCGTCTTGGTCCTCTCTTCATCTATTTTCATAAAAGGAATAAATAGTAGACTTTGATTGTTTTTTTCTAAGATAGACACCTATCTTAGTGGGAATAGCAGCATCCGAGTGGACACTATTCCCGTGTAACAAAATGGCGACTCCACTGGGGAGTGACTAGATTACTTGTTAGTTTATCTATCCTTGTTTCTTTCATAAACATACAGACGGAGCCTGAAGTCAAGCCAGCTAGCCTTCGAACTGCATTTGTCATACAAATGCAAAGTAGATCAATGTTGCTTCAGTCAATCTCCGTGTTTTATTTATGAATTAAACAATAGATCTGTAAGCAATCTAATTTCCCTAAGTGGTGGCTCTAGTAACCTCTTAGATCACCCTTGTGTTTTACATACACTGATCCTTACTTATTTAGCTTAAACACCTGAACTAGATTGCAAACTGTGAGTGAAATCTCGTTCAAAGTCTCGTACTGCTACCATCGCACCCTGCCTTCAAGGCAGCCTGTATGCATCGCACTTCCCGAATGGAGTAGGTGCGTTGCATACTGAGTTCACTGTGTAACAATTGCGATGGTCAGGGAGGATTGACTTTACCCTCCGACTGTGGATTTTTCTCATTGTTTTCAGTCTTATTCAAGAGTTTTGTTGTCTGTAATCAGTGTACTTCTGTGAAAACCCCCTTCTCTTGCATTATTATGCCTCCTTAGTGCAAAGAACTATAAATGTTTTTTATGTATTGTGCGGCGTTTTAGTTCTCTTTTGCAAAAAGTAGCATAGTCGAACTATCATCTCTAGATCTGAAAGTGTCGTAGCTGTCATTTTCAGTTTTAGAAAGCAATTCCATTGTTTTAGATAGTTGATTATACAGTTACTGTTGCGTAAGATTTGAATTATTAGTTTTAAAGTGTCGAAAAGCAATTTCCATTTCAAAATCGCAAAGTGTCTCTCATGCTTTCACTTCGTTTTGAAAAAGAATTTTGTTGAGTACAGTCGCTTTAAATGTAATTCAATTTTGCACATAGCTTTCTTAACGCCATTCACACATTAAGAGAGCTGAAAAACAAATACATGCATGTGCATTTGCATTTTGAATGCTTGGCTTGATTTAGGACTGTGCATTTTAACGTGTGCTCTGTGCTCTGTGAAGAAAAGATGCTTGACTTTCTTCCCTTTAGTAGCTAGGATTTTCATTACTGAAAGAAGATAAAACGTCTATTTATCATCTTAGACTGCATTTAGGAATTATACATACATCACGTGGTGAACCTAAAAGGAAAACTGCTAAGCAAGATCAACTTAAAATAAACCTCAATGAATCTAACAACGCTTTGGAACTTAACGCAACATCTAGAGGTCTACGCTAGAGACGTATTCCGGCGTCGCAAAGCCTGGTAACTGTTGCTTTCAGTGCTGGTTGGGTGATTCCTCCACTCTGAGACGATAAGTGCCAATATGGACTTGTGCTCCCACGTACCATCGTGTATATATTGGGAGACCACTATAGGCTGCATCCTTTATCCTTAGGAAGCAGTGTCTGCCGCCCTATCAATCGTAATGCACCGAACACAACATTCGGGAAGACTGAATGCCGTACCGTAAAAAGTATTATGCAGTTTTACGATTGGTTTGGTAATCCTCTCTGCCTAGATCTCTAGAGAAGTCCATTTTTCTCCTTTTTGAACTCCTTAAAGGAAAAGGTCCTCTGAGTGCTTGTCACTTCAAGCTCAATAAAAATTGAAGGCAACTAGAGTCATCTTTTGTTTTTTCTCGACTCTTTAAAATTGAAAAAACAAGTTGTGTCAAAGC